>JAVSBV010000147.1:7875506-7896110 GCA_033117975.1 Parotocinclus spilosoma | reverse complement strand
ACACGGGGAGGACATGCAGACTCCACACAGAAAGGACCCAAGCCGCCCCCACCTGGGATTGAACCCGGGACCTTCTTATTGTGAGGCAAGCGGTGCTACCCACCGAGCCACCGTGCTGCCCTACACTCATTCTTATACAGTGCTGTGGCATCTGCTTATGAAAATTATTTTTATTACAAATGTCTAAAAACTGCTCTGAAAATGTTATGTGAAGATTTGACATTATCAGATGGACAAGATTGCATATGTTACTTTTGCTTTGAGACACCAGAGTGTTGTGTCTGTGGGAGGGGATGCAGGTTGCAGGATTATGGTAGGCACTGGACCACCATGACTCTGACCAGGACAAGTAAGGACTACATATGGGGAAAATAAAGAGGGGGGCAGCTTCTCCAGTTTACATTTTTAAACAACTTTTGATAAAAGCATTGGACTTAAAAACATTTTGTTGTTCAGCCAAACACCATCACCAAGTAACTCTACAAGGAATTCACATGATATAGCAGCTTGTGGTGTTCTTCTCATGAGGAGGAACAAGCTGGTTCATCCATAAAGTGAGAGGTACAGTTTTTAAAACAGCACTGAAAGTTGGGGACAGATGGAGCTTCAGGCTCTCCCCACTGTTAAATGAGGGTCATTCCGCTTTAACATAGACCATCTTCTTAACCCCTCTTTTAAACCACCTTTCTTCTTGAAAATATGACTTTTGCAATCTAGAAAATTGTGGTTCTTTTGTAGAAGATGTATGCTGGAACAGCAAATCCAGTCCTGATGTGTTTATATGTTTAGACTAATCCTATATATTCACTCTTAGGCCACCATTAGACAAACATACACTGCTCATAAAAAATAAATTAGGAGCTATTTAATTATCAGATTTCATTTTGAAATACCCCCCTAATTTTTGTGAGCAGTATATCATCAACTACTGCACCCCAAAATTTCAAACTTTGATTCGTCATAACACTCTATTTCACTTATTTGTCATTCCAGTCTTTGTGAACTTTAGCATATCTTAAATCTTTTTCATTCTCGATCAAGCTTTTTCAGATTTTAGAAGGGTTACTTGGCTAAAGCTGCTACATGCTGCTATTTCTTAAGTGTAAGGGGAGGTCACACTAAATATGCTCCTCCGTTGCCTATAAAACATGATTTTTCTGATTTTCAAAGAAATGTCTTAATACTGCATACAAATACTAATGAAGACACTAAGTAATTACTGTATTTATATAATTATTATATTGAGCATAATGATGGCCTAATACTTTTGCACAGTCCTGGACTACAATGAAATGAGAGTTTTTTGTTTTTTTTACCTTATCAGAATACGGCTCATCCGTAAGGTCAATACCATCCAAGCTTAGCTTCTCTTCTACCAGTGACTCCAGATTATTAGTCTTCCCATGTTGCACTTTCTTTCCAAGCCTGTGGATAAAAGGATTGCTGGACCAACCGATGCAGGAAGCGGTGTCTGGTCTCTGTGGCACGGAGGGATTTGAAGATGTGAGTTGTGTACTGTTGTCAGTGTTTGTTGTCTCTTTAACCTTTACAAAATTCAGTGGCAGAGGTTTAGGAGGAACTGGAGGCTTCATGCAGTGTATGGATATGGAATCTGCTTCATCATCTACAGGTACCTCCTCAACAGAATTAACACAAGGGCGAGTCAGCTCACATCCTCTCTCTGGGTTGGTACATATTTCAGAAGTTTTAGTTTGAAGTGAGTTTTTATTCTCAGCAGTGCTATGCTCACTAGATGTCAACAATAGGGTGGACCTCAAGACATCTGGGGTGTAAGGATCCTTTCTGCGATTTATTCGATCTTGCAGTAGACCATCTAATGAAAGGCAACGCTTCCACTGGGCTTGGGGTGCAGTCAAGAGAACCAGTACATCACAGCTTTTAGCTTTGCGTAAGCTGTGAAGGTTTCTGATGGTGATCATTTGGAGAGGAATTGCTAGCGAGTGTGTATCATGCTGACTGCTGGTCTGGCTGAGTGGAGGGGTAGGATACTCAGGAGATGGAAGGTGACTGGATTCAAAGCCTGATGAAGACCTGCTTAAAGGAGACGTCTTTTTGCCTTTCCCTAAGAAGCAGAGTCATGCACAATGTGACTTACAGGAAGCAGCATCACCAATACTTTTGTACAGGTATACACCATTCAATGTCTGCATTACTTTCTGTAAGACAGGTCATTAACTGAATTTATATCACAATAGTCACAGTTTACTTCATAAACAATAATATAATTGAAAACATAATATTAAGTATGGTACTGTACTGTACAATACATTCATAAATTTCATGAAAGTTGAAACACAACACAATAATAACTGTGGAATGTTACTATTGTTTTCGGTCATTCTGCCAGACTGCAATTCACTTTTTTAATCAGAAGGTGTCGCAAGGTTCGCTCCTACTAGCGTTTCCATCAATCGAATGTGAATAAGACAATACATGTCTATATACACACACAGATACACTGTCCAATCACTTTTGTATGACAACATACTGTCAATTCCATCAGTTCTGCTTACACTTATCTTTGTAGTTCTACAAATAGTATAAATGCAAGAAGTTGGTAATAATAAAGTGTTCAAAAAGTGTGTGTGAATATATACAGAATATATTGACAAAAGTATACAAATCAGTAGTCCAAATCATCACATTCAGGCATTCAGATCACTTCTATTGACACGGGTGCACAAAATCTAACACCTATGCATACAGACAGCTACTACAAACATATGCTAAGGCCAGACTTTTTTAATTGCTTGTTCCTCGGATGCCCCTATTTAAGAATCTACTGAGGAGGGAGAGAAAAAAAAAAACCTTTATTTTTTTTATCACTTTTCAATTTCTCAAGGACTATGTGGAATCAGTACAAGGAAGAAGGAAGAAATAAATTTTATTTAAAAATAAAATTTATTTAACCTACAATTAAATTAAAGTGAATCTGGAAAAAAAATTAAATGAACAGACGAAAACCATTGGCTCGCCACCGGAGGGCTGAAAAGTCTAAAAAATAAATGGTTTTATTTATTTATTTTTATTTCAACCATTGGTGCTGCGGTGGACCCGTGAAATACAAAATATATATATTTTTTGTATTCTTTAAATATGATTTGACGCGGATCCACGAAACAAGCAATAAAAAAGTCTGGCCTAAAGAATGGGTTCCTCTCAGGAGCTCAGTGAATTTCAGCCTGGTACCATGATAGGATACCGCCTGTGCAACAAGTCCAGTCATTAATGTTCCTCCCCTTTCAGGAGTTGGGCTCGGACCCTTAGTTCCAGTGAAAGTAGTTCTTAACGCTTCAGCATACCAATAGATTTTACTATAAAAGAGATAAAACACCTTTGGGATAAATTAGAACGATTAGAGGCTCGAGATCACGAGCCTGGCCTCCTCTTCCATCATCTCTGTCTGATCTCAGAAATGCACTTGTAAATACTTTAGGCATTGCATATATTATACAAATAAATCTTAAAACCTTAGACGGTAAAGCAAACAGACATTGATTGGATGGACGTTAAATGGTGCATAGGTGTATTTCAAATAACAGACAAAAAACGAATGAATGAGTTCTTCATGCAAACAATTAATTTTCATAAGCCATGCTGTCTAAAACAAGTAGACTGAAGAAAGATAGAAAGTAAATAGAAACAGGTAGAAATAACAGCCAAATACAATACAAGCAAATGGATGAGAGCTTTTTATTTATAGCCTCTATTAGAACTGGTCAACAACACTGACAGAGCTGGTCTTATAATCTCCACATGTGCATGTAATAATGAACTGTGCAAAACAGGGACACTATATTATGAGATGCAGATATACGAACAGAAACTGTTTGTATTCAGAAATGCATTTTAAACGAATACTCCTGTTTTTGCAACTGATCTATAATGCTGAAATCTGTCATTTGTAATTTTTATTTTGGGGTAAGATTTCCACCCAAAGGGACAATCCTATTTTTTGGACATTCTTCATGGTCTACCAAGAAATGAGGGAATAATTGGCCATCAAGTATGTCTCTTCAACTCATGGCCATTAACCATGTTAAGTGTAGTTCTTTTAGTGATTTGATCATCTCTGGTCATAAGAAAAACCAAACCATTTTTGACTGTATTAGTATAGTGTTTAGCTTTGGTAAGACAATGTCTCTCTCATCCAGTGACTGCCTAACAGTTTTGGCTTTGTTCTACAGTCTGGCAATCAGGCGTAGGGCATGCTTATATCTGTGCTGTGTTCTCTGGTGATAGGTCCTGGAACCCAAAAAGCTGAAGTCCTTCTTTAATAAATTTCCTGATTCAATTGGAGCAGCACACTGGTATTAGTCTTGGTAAATATAATCATATGCCTTTGCACTTTGCATATAAGAGTTTCAGGCACATATGATATTGTGCAACATTATATTATTTTGTCTAGAAAAATATACACAGAAACAACAAAATCTCAAAAGTACAAGAAAAGAAAATTTCTTCACATGGTATATTAACATTCACGAGAGCATTTAGGAAGCGCTTTATAGGCTCTTTATAGGACCAAATCAAAAGGAAAAAGTAACAATTTGTATAATCATGATATCACCTGAACACAGGTTTAGGCAAGCGAAAACCATTACACAACTTCAGAACAAACAGAACTGAAATGCACATGCGAAGTGTAGTCCTTGTGATGACATGAAACATGAAAATGTTCTTGCACAACGTAACACAATGTAGTTGTCCTTTGAGCTTTTAATGTAGTTTGTATTTGGCATGTCTGAAGATGAACAGTACATAGCAGGCAAGACCAGCAGATGAATGAGAGAATAATCCTGCCCTCACAACAAAGGAAAACAAAAAGAGCGAGAGAAAGGGCGAAGATGCTGTGAGACAAATGCCAGAGCATGATCAAACACTGGAGTCACACATTTCAGTTTGTTTAGTTTGACTGTGGAGCATGCAGACACTAGAAGCCCACAAAAAGCAGCAGTGAGGCTGCAGAGTCACAGATGAGGAAGGCTGTTATTACCATTCTCCAGATTCTCACTGCTCTCATAACAACCAGAGTCTCGGGGGGAGTCACTCATGGTGGTCGAGATCTCAGTCTGAACCTTCTCCTCAGAGTCTCCTGATGATCCAGCTTGCTCAGGGTCACTGTTACCTACATTTACACAATACAGACAACTTCATTTGTACACCATAGCACTGAAGCTGTATCTTATGTCTATCTTTTAACTAATAACTCACTTTGTGGATGTTTTTATAAAATAACCTGATAACTAGTTTTGTGTACATTGACAAGAGCAATGAATAACCTCAAACTTATTTTAAAACATGTATGGGTACAAGATCCATGCATCAAATATTTTTCTCAAAATAATATGCATTATATATCTATAAACCTATATATCAAGATAAAATATCCCCAATAAATAATCCCCTACTTTCGGTGAGCAGTGTTTATTTTAGTCTGGGTGTTTTTGTAGTTGAGGTTCTTGTACTGACTCAAGGTTACTGGGTGCAAATAAAGTGCATAGTTGTGGTGATTCATTTGTTGTTTTGTGGTTGTGAAAATAAACTTGTTGGCTATCACCAAATGAGCTACTCTACTTATGTTCTATGTGATGAGACCAAATGAGAATTAGCATAACACAAATACACAAAAATCACAGCTTCCTACAGTGGAAAAGACAACGCACCAGAGATGTTTACACATTAAACATTAACACTTCCAGCCTGCTACTCAAGAGTGGCCGCTGTTTGCATGTTTCAATAATATTTAGTCGTATTTCTGCAGGCCTTAGGTGACTCATTTGTCTAGGTGTGTGCTTTAAAAAAGAAGCCACTGCATTTCATAAACACTGAAAATAGCTGTGTACATATAACTTCTTGTTTTCAATGCTGTAGAACACTGCAACAGATGTACTTTATGTAATGGCGTGCAAGTACACCAAAATGTAAAAAAAAAAATGTGACAAAATAATTTCTGAAAACATTTTTGGTTTCAGCATGCAAAATTAAATAAGAAACAAAATGTTTGGAAATAGTGACCCAATAAGTGACTTTTTGGCTCCTGTTATCCTTACGACCAATATATTGGCAGGGTAAGTCAAGGACTCTCAGGATCACTCCCAAGGTGACAACACCACTAGGGTTAAATACGTTCTTCAGTTTTTAAAGCTTCTGATGAGGGGTGAAACATCTTCAGGAACCAAGTAGTAGTCCAGCTGCCTTTTAATCTACAATCAAATCTACCATGACCTGGATGACCGAGAACTTGAGACACTTACTGTCATATTCCTGCAGCAGATCTACTGCAGTCAGAAGCACTGCTCTGTGCTGTGGGTCACTGATGTTCAGCTCATCAAGATCATCTTCCTCCAGCAACTTAAATGTTTCAAGATCCTCATAGCCATTAAACAGGAAGGTGGGCATGTGCTCCTACAGAAGCACGAATATCAGAACAAATGATGAGAACTACAGAGCTATAAAATGTATCCTGCCTACCTCACATAGTAATCAAATGTACAATAATGGTGCAACACACTACAAACAGCAGGACTAAATCAGTATTAATTTCTCTTATTGCTGTTCATTATAGTTTTTTTTCTTAAGAAAACATATTTCTTTGCAAAAATGAGGAGAAATTATTAAGTGCAGCCCTGGTGGCATAGTTGTAAGAGTCAGCTGCTGAAATTGTCTGTTTCTGAGAGCCTACTGCCAGATCCATGTTGGGTTTACAACATGAAGGTCAGATGAACCAGCCTTGTCTATGTTGTATATTTGACCATGCTCATTAAGTTCTCCCCCATGACCCTGACCAGGAACAAATGGGGGATAGGATTCTTTGCTTTCAAATGATACGCATCAATTCGTTTTTAATTAGTATATGCTTGTAGTACCAAAGAGGTGTTAAGGTAGCTTGACCTGTGCTGGACTTTTATTCACTGGAACATTGCTCCATAAGAGTAGTTCCAGTAATTCTGGAGTTGAGTACTGTATGTTATATTGTATTAAAAAACAATCCTTACTTTAAGGCTGATGCGCTCTAGAAGCTCTTCCACAGAGTTTGGTTTGGGATGTCGAACTTCTCTCCTCTTCCTCACGCTGCGTTTGGGTTTCTCCCCTTCCTCAGTCAGCACATCTACGTAGATGAACTTAAAGGTTCCCACCTTGTTATTCAGAAGGCCCATCCATGTACCCATGGGCGGCTTACTAATTATGTCTATGACATCTCCTCTCTGAAAGAAAAATACATTGGTGTTTTGGAGTAAACTATTTAAAAATGTCTTTGGTAATCAGATTGATCTTACACCTAAGAAAGTCTAGAGTTGGATTAGCACTTTCTCTCAATTCAGTTCAAGGTTTCTTAACATTTATATTGTCAAGCTTGACAAAATTACGTCTAATTGACAGTACAGCGGAAAAGCAAGAACCTTTACAACTCTCATAAAGCCTTAATTCCAAGTGTGTGCATGAGAACTTGAATGCTTTTGTGCATTGTTTTTGTTATTGGTCTCTTACCAGTTGACAGTGGTGTGCACTGCACTTCCCCACTAGGTTGGGTCTCAGCTTTATTTAGGTAAGGAATCACGTTTGAACAGCTTTTAGTGTTTAGTGCCCTCAGTCAAGAAGTGGGATGTTCACTCCATTTAATTTAATTAGCACAGTTGGTACGGTCTCTTTTCTCTGGGCAACTGCTTTGTGTCGGCACATCTCGATGGCCAAGTGATGCATGCAGAGTCTGTATTTTGTCAATATGCCCTGGTTTAAGGTTTGTTTAAAGCCAGATAACAGCATTTTACTCAACAAAATACCAATTTACTGAAGGTGTTTATGTAATTTGGCTCATTCTAATTGGGTTAGCAAATGTCTTGTGTTCCTGATTCTTTATTATGTTAGTGTGTGTTGATGTTTGTTACAGGGTTATAGTCATGACTCAGGCCCAGTTGAGTGAGGGGACTTTGCTTAGCTCTTGGTATTGCAGAGCTATGTAACCTGTTTTAGGGGTTTTCAGAATAGGGTTTGTTGTCAAAAGTTTGCCTAATTGGACCATGGTGCCCAGTTCCAAGAGGTGTTTACTTTTGTGGTTAGATGAAACAATGTCTTTGTAGTGTGCCTTTCAAAGGCTTGTTTGCTGGCATGAACTTTAAATGCACTTGTTTGTATACTGCAATTTTCAAATAATGTCCTTCTTTAACTACAAAGAAATGTTTAGTTTCTTATCTTCCACCTAACTGTGCATGGGGGGACCTTCTAATAAGTTTACTTGAAACCAAAAATTAAAGAACGCTGTAGAGAGTTTGTTGTAACTTGTATTAACTGTTATAACTACTTTATGGGGGAATTTAGTTTATTAGAGGAGATTTACCTAAATGAAGGTTAACCCTTCCTCCATCGTTTTGGTGTAAGAATAAACCTTGAGCTTACCTTGAGTTTAAGAGAATCTGTGTCATAGGGACTGGGGATAAAGTCAGTATGTACAAGAGCCCTGCCACAGAACGGCCCTCTGTAGGGCAGCTCGTCGTCATCGCCGTCCTCTGATTTCACACTCTCTCTGTTACTCGCCGAGGAGTCTGTAGTGCTCACGGTTTGACCACCTGCAAATTCAATTCCACTTAAATGCACTCCTAATGGAAATTTGAAATGTGATCCGTTATGGAGGATGTATTGATCAGTCATGTATTAAGACTGATGCTCACACTTACTCAGAGAGCTCTGTCCACTTAGTGAACTCCTCAGACTCTCGACTGAACCTCCGGATTTGAGTTTGGGTCTCTCTAGAGAGTCTGTGTCTGTTCTGGGGCACTGAGGTGAGTCAGGAACTCTGCTTGGACTTAACTGATAAAAATAAAGAGAAATGCACTATATATTACCATGCAAAAATGAGACGATGTGCATCATGAACACGAGCAATTTGAAGAACCTTCTGTTTATGCCATCATGTAATGCAGTTTCACTCTTGAACAAAAGAAAATGAAATATTCCAAACGTAATATCACCTAATTTTTGCAAGCAGTATTTTGGTTGCTGTTGACTAAAGTTTGAAAATGTTCTACAAGCCCAAGTACAGACAATCAGCTAGCATGAGCACAAACATGACAGAAAAATAGAGATCGTTTTGCATGCATTGTAAATGTAAAACTGGTCATTTATTTATTAAATGTTGTTTAAAATATTGTGATAACCCGGAACGGTGAATCTAACTGAATCGTGAGCTGACTGTGACACTACATCCCTATTTAATACGTCTCATTGCTTTAACAAGTTTGCCTCTAGGGGGCACTGCACACTTTCAAATGGAATGACTATGTCAAGACGAACTTCATGACTGCAGATGTTGGGAGGAAATTGAGTTCAAGTTTTATCAATGCATGCATTATTAAAGTTTGTATATCAGCTGCCTTTTTGTTTTATTCATTATAATCTACACTTAAACATAGACAAAAGAATGCACACACTCTGACTTCGTGATTTCTGTCATTTTATCCACACTCCTTGTGAGCAGGTTCAGAATAGGGATCACAAACCGTAGTAGCAGAATGGGATGTACTGAGCAGCTCAGTGACTCTTACTTTGACTTTACTGTGACATGTGAACGGTTTCCACAACCCCAAAAAAGTAATTATTATATAGAAATGGTTTGGCTGGCTCACAGAGCCTTGTTTTGAAATGACACCTGATACATTTCAGATGAATTGGAATGCCCACAATGTGTCAGTGATTACTTACTAAATCTAGTGCAGAATGTTGGCTGGAAGAGTGAATGCTGTTGAGCAGCAGGGGGGCAAACTTAAACCCATCCTTTTTTATTTCCTTTTTCAATGTCCACAAGCTGTCAGCTATATAATGCATCTAATTCATGCTGTATTACAACAGGTGAAGAGTTTACTACACTGCTCACAAATTAGGATCAATTTCACAAGTATACTTCTATAATTATTATAAACCTATTAATTATATAAATTTAATTAAATATATTCAAATTCTTACATACATGGTGTAAGCTGCCCAATGAGTCTTGGTCCTCCCATGGTTTCTTAATCATTACATTTAGGGAGTTGTTCTTGCCACTGGCAACCTAGGTTCGCTTAATTATGGTTTTGTGCCCAGATCTTTGTAAAGACAACTCTTCACTGTTTAAAGTGTTACAATATCTCAAAAAAGTGAGTACACCCTTTAAATTTTATTTTATTCTTCTCATAAGACAACACTGAAGATAAAATGTAAAGTAGTCAGTTTACAGTATGTGTAAATTTTCTCTTCCCTCAAAATAACTGGTGTTATTATCTGCACACACACTCATACTTGTCCCTGGAGTATTTAAATGTCTTGAGAAAACTTAATTTATTCACTTTAAACTACTTTGAACTAAAATTAAAATTTTAGTTCTTTAGAAAATCGTCAAAAAACTTACACTGATATTCTTAGAGATTTACACAAGTTTTCAACTTTGCACATGCAGCACTGTCGTCGTACCTGTTCAAACAGAGCCGAGCTGTTTTTCTTGGATATGCGTTTCCTCATGGTCTCCTTCACCGACTTCACTTTCTTCCCAAGAGAGATGCGAGACACACAGGGTGACCTCACTGCATCTCTCCTGCTGCTGTCTAAATTGTCATTCTGCAGTAAAATCATACACAACATTGAAAGTCTGATAATAATTTGTGAGAACTTGTAACAAGTGCAAATACCCCAAACATCCCTTCTGCATTAAAATTAAAACAAACTTACGCTGGGGCTCTGGCTGTTGTCTCCCATATATACAGACTGATTCCTGAGGTCAAATCCCCCAAAGCTGCTCGCTCTCTATAGAGAAATTTATATTCATGTCATGAGCATCCAAAAAACTTAATCTGTTAACATAAGAGTCATGTATTTGCTCACACTGGTACAACAGGAGTGTGATAATGTCGCCATCTTAAACATTTTTTAATAAAAAAATGTATATATATTTATTTCTTAAGTACTATGTTTACTGTCAAGAACTGACACGCTCATAATGAACATTAATAAAAAAAGCTTTTTTGACAGTGTTGATGGCAGTAAGATCCTTTCAGACCATCCTAATTCATCTCTCCAGTCAAACTGCCGACAAACAAAGGAATTGTATGAAAATAAGAAGTGCAGAAATTCTCCTAAAAAGCATCCATTAAAGCCTAAAAGTTTAAATTTGAAATGAACATACCCATAAATAAAATAATTGTTGTTTGAAAAATATTTTGCACTGGAGCTACTAGAATAATGTAGAATTTTAACAAGGAAGACATAATGCAGACAATGACATGCTTAAATGATCTTCGTCAAAACACTCATTTGTTGAGTAACTGTAATAGCAAATACTAATTCTGAGACAAGTTTGTTAGCATAGTGCTAATGTTCCATCTTTGTGTCAGCAGAATTAACTCTTTAACCAGTACTATCAACCTGGTTTAAACCTTAGAACGAAACTTTGAAATAAAACAGTTTTAGCAGTGTGTTGTTTGGCTAACTTAACATTAGCTAATTAACCCAACAAGCCACTCTATGTGTATGTAATTTAAATGGCAAGTGTAATGTAAAATGTAATTTTCAAATATTTTCTGCAGATCATAAAGCTCATGGCACTCGGGTGTCTAACATAGCAACTCATCACTGCAGACACCCAGGTTTGATCCCCTGCATGGCTTCTGGCCAGGTAGGGTATTCCACACATTCATGACTGACTGGGTCTAGTGTCATTGCTAATCGTGTCTGAGCAAATACCAAAACTTTAGCTGAGCATGTACAAATCTTATACGTGCTGAAAATCTATTTAATTACAAGGCAGTTGAAAGATCTGTGCGTCAATAGCTGATATAATTACATGGGCATGGTATTACTTTTGCAAAAATGTATGAAATACCTCACTATGGAATAACATTCACAAGTGCTATTTAAATCTTTCCTGTACATAAAGGAAGCCTTACATTAACCCTGCCTATAAGTCGTGTTAGCTTCTTTGATCTAGGATGGACATCACAGAGTAGAAACATGCACAGTGGCCAGACGACTCAGTATTTCCGAGTATGTGCTCCGGACCAAAGATGGAAATAAATGTCCAGACTTGTCTGAACAAGTCCAAAAGCCAGGGTCTGTCATAGTATGGGGCTGTGTCAGTCCCTTGGAAAAAGTCATTTACACTTCTGTAATGGCAGTATTAATGCAGAAAAGTGCACTGGGATTTTAGAGGACCACGTGCTGCCTTTAAGACGACATCTTGTCCAGGAAATTTTTTAAACAAGCCAATCCAAACCCACATGCTGCATACTTACAAAAGCATGGCAAAGCAAATGTAAACAAACGCTGAATTATCTGTCCCAACTTTTTTCCTATTAGAGGGTCGTATAAGCTGGAGTACCGAGCCATTCCTTTACTTACACCATGATATTTGGGGGCACTCAGGGCCCGTCTCATTTCTCCATCTGTTACAGACCGGGTCAGTCTGGGCTCTTCTTCACAGTAGCCCTCAGCCTCAGAGAAAGACGAGACACTGCCTCCATCCATGACGGAGGAGCCAACACTGGGCCCTGTGGGGACCTGGGTCAGCCCCTGGCTACTGCTCAAGGTTTTGAAGAGTTTATGACCACTGTAGGTGTCAAGGCTGCTGGAGGACAGAGATGTGGTCAGGCTGTCTGAGTCTCTGTCCAAACATAGCTGCTGGTGCAGAACCGAGGCCAGTCCATCACCTTGTGACACAGCTAGGTGTTTCTGTATGCCTGAATAGAGAGCAGCCTTTTCGTCAGATGTGGGTGAGAGCTCTGAGCTCAGGGAGTCTAAAAGTGCACACACACACACACACATACAAACAATTACACTCTTAAGCCTATTTTTCACAACACGTTATGTAAAGTTACAAATACATTCCAAGTGAATTGTACGAGCTATGTAAGAACTAGAAATCATGCAAAGCATTTTTATAAAAAAAAAAACAACAACAAACATTTAAAATGATTTTCTGCAGCAAAAATGGTAAAACAAATGTTCAGTAACACTTTTGTATTTTTAAGGAGTTGTCACGTTTTATTATTAACTTCACTTTTATTAATTCACCCAGTTTAATGTATTTCTCTTTCCTTTCTGTTAAACTGATTAAAGTAAATTCCTCAATCAAATTCTACAATCAAATTCCTTAATCTCTAAATTCAAATCTCAATTCTTACTACAGTGGGTGGAACATGATAGCACAGTAGACTTGATAATTCTCTGGATTTTTCAAAATATACATGAAGTGACAAAAAGCTATAAGACGTCTTGAAGCCGGTCAAACACAGACAACAGTGGCAACAGCACTTGAAACATCTCAAAGCGTAATTATCAGACTGTGGAATTGCTTTTAAAACACTGGAACAGTACAAAGAAGACTAGGGTAGGGCCGCCCATCTGCCACAACTGAGTGGTCAACTGTCCCCTTATCTAAGTCAGGGTTCAGTTTGCATTCTGACAAATCATTGTGTCCTAATCTCGCATGAACGAGTAACACGAGAATTTATGTTTCACATGAGAAGGAGACTCCTTCAGTGGTACCCTATGCTGGAGCAGTTGGAAACAACTTTCTTTTCATGGACGTTAATGCAAGGCCCCACCGTGCGCATCTCATTAACAACATGCTTCAGGAGGCAGGAATCACCTTCATGCATGGACAGGTCTTCACATTCTCCAGACCTGAATCCCAGTTAACATACGTGGAATGTACTGGGAAGTCGTCTGACAAACCATCCAATGCCTTCCCCAAAACTTGAGCTGTACGTTGCCCTTGAGCAAGAGTAGTAGAGGATCCCACAAGATTTGCTGGACAAGCTGATCCTGTCCATGACTACTTTACAACTTTACACGAATCATATTGTGCTTTCATTACATTCAGTTTAAGTGTGGATCGATCCATCAGTGCAAGCCACCCTGTCTACAGTCGGTTCTCGACCACCTCGGAAGGTCTGGTCCTCGGCACATTTGCTTCAACTTGTAGGAGTTGAGCTGCATGACTTATTTTAGCCAAAACCTGATTCAGTACTCAAAATATAGCAATATTTAGAGATATATAGCAGTAATTCAGATTCACAATAACCAGTGCTGAGTGAAGAGCTCCACAAATCTCATCGTGTTTTTTTTTTTTCCACTTTTACAGTATTTTCATTATTAGTGCAAATAAGTCCTAAAGGTTTTATTGACTGCCAAGTAAAAGGGAAACAGGAATTTAATGCTCCAAAAGACACAGACAGGCTGCCGTTAGCATTAGACTGGGATCTAGACTGGTATTAGTATCGTCCCAAACTCTACTGCATCCCAGTATTGAAAATAAATCCAGCCTGTACTTGGAATCCACATGAGACTTTTGAAGTAACTTATGCTTAATTATTCATATCTTTCCTCACACATCTTTAGTGTTCATTCCATTATCTCACCTTTTGAAACATGTTTTCTGTTCTCATCTATTCTGATGAGCTTCTTCTTCACACGACGGGTGGAGTTCACCAATTTGTGAAGACGCCGAAAAGCCAAGGAGTCCTCCAGCTCATCGTCTGACTGCTCAAGTGACTGCAGGCCAGAAGGGAGGAGAAACAGCATGAGTTTGCCCTTAACACCCATTTTTGAATAGGTTTCAGATTACTAATCGTTTTCAGTAATTTGAGGATTAGAGGTAAAAACACCCACACCATAAAACTATCCAAGCAAAGGTAGCACTCAGAAAGGTTTAAAGTGTTTACTTTTCTAATTGTCAGTATAGAGGCAGCTTTGAAATGCACACCTTGTGTAAATGCTAGACGGAATCAGCAGCATGACTATTTGTTATTTACAATTTCATGCTACAGCATGGTAGTTATTAGCATTGTAAATCCAAGACAGAACTGCATTAACTGACTGAACACCTAAGATTCCCTGGATAATAAGATCCCAGCAGTGTATGGTTTCATAGCTGCTTGCTGTGGGATAATTGCTGAAACCTAATGAGACAGAGACTGCAGGCTGCAACCATAATTTAAGTTTATCACATATTTAACCTCAGGTGGTGAGCATGTGTGTTACAGCTGCAGTGTATGTTTTTCCAGACTGTAACAGGTTGGACATGGCACCAATGCGTACATACATGACACGTAATAAAACAGATTCCGTTCTGTTTTAGCTGTGCATAATATTTTCAGCAGTGGCAATATTTCTTATCAATTATATAAATATATAACATCTTATAAATGTAGACTTGAGTTTAAATGTGAAGAAGTATTTCAGTTATAATTTAAAGTAATAATAAAGTTATTTCAATATAACTTTACAAAACATCTTTCAAACTCTTCACTAATCTGAACCAGATTCTTGTTCAAGGTCTCTGTGGAATAAGACTAAACAAATAATACCAGTTATTTCTGGAATGTATATCAGATGGCCAAAACACTAGAGGGACTTACCACACATCACTATCTTTAGGTGCGAAGTTGTCTAATAACATGTCAATTTACTCACTACTGGGAGTACTACAGAATTTATTTGAAGTAGTAAAAGTTTCTCTTACACTAAAAATGTGGTTGAATATCATAATAGTACTATAATACACAAATCTATGTACTACAGTGGTCCTGTATTGTTAGTCAAGGCGTAGATGTTGCACTGCTTCACAGCTAAAACTGAGCTGACATTATTTTTATACTGATTTTGCCAAACATTCAATAGCACTATATGTTAAAAACCTGTCTAGTTTAAACAGGCCCACCTACAAGACAAACTGATTTTGCGGTAACTTTTTTGACAGGCAACCACTCCAATATTCTTCCTCTAGTCATTATTTAATATATGGTAAATGTGTTCTTACAGCAGTGACACCCACCCTGCCCGGTTAGGAACAGGCATCCTGCTCTGGGTACAAAATTACTTGCACCTTGTGAACAGGCACTTGTGTAAGAGGGTACTTGCATTTATATTTAGTCATTCAGTAGATTGTCTTATCCAGAGTAACTTACAATTGATATAACTGCACATGATGTAATCAAAGCAGTGGTGGGCTAAGGGTCATTCTCTGTGGGACTGGATCCCTGTACCTTCTGGTCAGTAGTACAGGGCCTTAATTGCTGCATGACCATAATCCTACAAAATTAAACATCATTTTTATTTTTACTTATTTGGTTCAGGGCTGTGGGGGATGGTCTGGTGTTTAAACCTGATTATACTGGATGGACAGGACAGTCTATTGTAGTGTTCTGTAAACGCCCCAGTCAACCCTCACATTGCATACCTCACCCAGGATCGAGGCCCTAGAAACCACCATTTCCAGTAGTCGGCCCTTACCACTTAGCCACAAGAGCTCAAATATCAACTGATAATATTCCCCCAGCACCTGGCCAAAGATTTAGGAACTAAATAAAAACTACAAATAAAATGTGATGCTACATGCCCTAGTATGTTTGGCACAAATAAAATAATTAAAAGAGAAAGACTGCGAGACTGCCTAAAGGAATCAGTGCAGTGGAATATGGAACAGAGCCCTCTAACCACGCACCCCCTACCCGAAAGAGCTGTGTCCTGCAGAACCCAGCCCAGTACTGCATTCATCTGGCTAAAGGGCCACAATGGGGGGTTAAAGCATTGAGGGTGATGAATAGAGCTTAATAGGGGGTTGGGACCCAGCCCCATGGTGGACTGATGGGTTTGAAATGGGGGAGAGCAACAGTTCACATCCAGGCCATGGTGGGGGAAGCAGGATCAACAAATGCCTGGAAGAGAGGGTGACATTCCTGCTGGGACCATGCCTCAGACCAGAGGACACAGAGAGCCAATAAACAAGCTCGTTATAACAAACAAGGATGTGGCATGTCTAATAATAAACAGCTGCTGTTAACGGTCTGGTTTGCGGCTCATTTAAGTGAAAAGGCTTTAGAAGTCAGGGGGGTAATTAAGAAATCTCACAGCCCTGAGTGTAACTTCATTAAAACAAGACAGAGGACAGAACTTCTACCTACATTACAGGACTCATTCATTGTGGGACTCATGGCTTCAATCCACTCAGTTGAGTCTGTGCTGTTCGGCAGTCTGTTTTGAGTCTCATACTCTTTCAGCTGTAGGGGAAACAAAAATATGTTTTCAGAGATTTGGTTGGAGTATTCAGTTCACAGTCATACATGGGTCTCAAACATGTGACCCCCAATTCTCAAAAGTCATTTCCTTGCAAGGGAAATCCTGTTTGGTTTACGGTAGGTAAGCCATTTGCTACTCAAAAAGGATGTTCCAGTGGACAAAAGACTGAGATTTCCACCAAATTGTAGTACTGAAAGCCTGGTTTTGTAAATAAACAAATGACATCCTTTCAGGATCATGCACAATTCTCACACAATGGCAGAGAGGAAACTAACAGTGACATACCCGAGCCAGAGCCTCCTCCACAGTGATCATCTTCTCCTTCACCATCATCATCAGCTGGATGCGTTCCTCATCGCTCATCGTGATCTCACTGGCCACAAAGCCCACATCATCACCTGCAGGCATGTTTTAGATAAGGTTATACAACACTGGGCAAAAGTCTTAGGCCACCATTAGATTTGTTGTTTTAGCAATGGTATAATCATCATATACAACATACTGTCAACGACTGTATACAAACATTTCGAACTTGTCCTTTTAACTTTTTCCGAACTTTTTCCAATCTTTGTGAGTGTTGGCCTTTTCACCCTGTTCTCCTTCTGACAAAGTGATCTCTCACTTCCAAAAAGACCATTCTTGTTAAAGCTACTTCAGACTGTAGCAATGCCAACTTAGCAGCCCAATGAAGCTGCGAGATGCTGCTTTTGCTCAAGTGTAAGGCGAGTTCTCATTAAGCACTTGCCACTGTAGATTATAGACGCTGTTTTTTTTCTGATCTTTAGCAGTTTCCTAATACTACACATACATTTCTGGTTGTATTTAATGAAGACACTGAGAAATAATGCTATATGGTAATTATACCATTGCTAAAGCTATGGTGTATCTAATTTAATGGTGGACCAATACATTTGCACAATATTGTATATTCATGAGAATACATTAACAATATATTTATCAACAGTCAACGAGTGTCTGGTCACGTAATGAAAAACAGCAGCACCTTTTGACAGCTGGCGCACGATGACTTTTTGTGGCTTGCGGAAATTCGGCCAGAAGGATTTATTCTTCTTTCTCGTGTCCCATCTACCTGTATTAGCAGATAAAGTTTAAAAAAACGTAAATCTACAGTACATATGTCTTCAGCCACCAACAAGACTAACACTCAGCTAATTCTATGAAATGGGCATTAAGAGCAACAAACCACTTAACTGCTAATATCTTCTAAATGTATATATTTAAATTGTATTACAAATTATTTCAAGTCTTTCTCAAATCTGTGAGTAAACCATGGCAAGCTAAAACGATCACGGAAATGTGGCTATTTGATCAAACAAACTAATGAAGGCGTTCAGACATACCTCCAGATCCATCGTCTGAGCTTGACTTGTGCATCAACAGCCTAAACACAAAGCAAATCGTATAAAGCACTACACTTTGTAAAACAGCCATGACATCATGAATATCAACATCTCACCTGTTTTCCCATATTATTTTCTTCATATTTCTAGATTTTTCAAATGCATCCTATAAAGCAGTCATTGTGATTTCATTACCCCATAGATGCAATGTCCGTAAGGCCTGAAGGCCAGTGAACTAGTGATCAATTGCACAAAGTGGTGACACAGACGCAACCTGCTTGGCCAAACACCTCAACCCAGCTCACAGTAACAATGGAGGCTTTTCACATTCGGCTGGGCTTTTCATGCAACACTAAGTGCTCACGTGGCCTGTGCATTCCTCTCGTTCAAATAACACTTGTTGCTGATGTTAGCTATAGGTAGTTTCAGTGTGGAAATTCTATGCTACATGCCACTTACTGAAATACTTCTGTTACCATATAGCCAAATAATTTTTGACAGCAATTACATCTAGAACAGGAGTATACATATTGAGTTTGTCTTGCATTTCCTGTTATGACAGTCTTCAGTTTTCCCAAAACATTGTGGAACACTACTGTAAAATCAAGCACTAACAATATACTATTGTTGACAGTACACAATTTTTCTATTATCTTCTGTTACCTTAGGCCAACCCCAAATCGGGAAAGCCTAGGGCAGCATGGAAAGAGAAAACTCCCTAAACATTATAATGAAAAATTATGGAGAGGTACAAGAATGAAAAACATGTTATATGTTATAAGAATTATGCAAAGTAATCTAATTAATTATTTAAACTCTTCCTAATAACATTCACAGATGCTTAATGAATATTAACAGAAATAACATTTAAATATATAATAATTCAAATAAAGTTTAGACTTATCAATAAGCGGTAACCTCATATTATGAAGCATATAAATCATAATAAAATATACAATAAGTACAATAACAGTGGCATCAAATACTGGCATCATTCTGAGTGTTTCCAAGATGTTTACTTTTTTAATTCTTCTAAATACTTCTTTTCAATTCATAGTTTGCATATGGAGATTCCATGTCTATATGCTGCACGTTATGAACATGAAAGCAGTAAATGTGACTGAGACCACTAATTAGAAGGGGTGTCTACATAATTTTGGCCATACGTGTAGGTAAATGACACAGGATCACATACTATAAATATACACTAATTATATGGTGCCCCACATGATTTAGATGCTCTTCCTATCCTCTCACTTTCCACACATTCAAGCATAGGAAGGAAACAGAGAGGAGGAAGAAAAATGAGTCGTCAGGAAATGCATGAGGCATCCTGACTGCACCCCTGTGAGTGGACAGGTTGCCAAACAAGGATATCTTTAGGAAAACAAAATAAAAAGAACAAGGCAGTAATGAAAAACTGATTTCTTACAAGAAAGATGAATAATGATGTAAATAGCTACCTTCTCTCAGCCTCAGGTGTAGACACAGTACTACTCAGACCCAGCGACTCCTTGGAAGAAATGTAGAAGAAGTGGAAATTCAGGCTTTCAAGCTAGACATCAAACATGAGACTTTGCTTGTAGGATGTGTTGGATACTAACCTGGATTTCTGAGCGCAGCTGAAGTGAGGTGGGTATTGATTCAGGGTTTGTCTGAGAAAAAGTATAAAGTATATCAGTCTTACATGATTGCACCAGGGGTGCCCAAATGTTCTGCCGATATTGTTCTAAATTAAAAGAACTCTGTGCAGTCTAAGCAGGAAACAAACTTGCACGTTTTCTGCACAATTTAGAGCAACCATTATAAAACAGATTGGAAAACATGACATTTAAAATATGGAGTTTGTAATCGTCTGACCATGGTTTATGATAAAATGTAAAGTAACAGGATTTGACTTTTGTAAGGGACCTGTTCATGCTTATTATATTGTACAAAAATGTCAGATTTTAGGTTTCTCAGGTGATCTAAATACAATATTTAATCATAGCAGAGACTAGTGGTTCCTTCATAGCTGGGTCTATAATGATCATCCCTTAACACGGCAATAGCACCACCTAGCCAAGCCTGTGTCATGTTCATTACAACATCATCAGGTTAAACTGGGATTGGCCTTTTTAGATAGTATTCTGCTGTAAAGCTGCTTTGAGACAATGCTCCATTGTAAAAAGCGCTG
>JAVSBV010000147.1:7863705-7875406 GCA_033117975.1 Parotocinclus spilosoma | reverse complement strand
GAATAAGCAGATAGCTTCAGCCTCGTGATAAGCGGAGTGTTCAATTCAGACACAGAAGATGATGGATTTGTGGGAGATTGATTTAAAAAAATAATGTGAGTTTTTTGTTAAATACAAAAATAAAGTTAAACTACAATCACTGTTTCGCTTCTTTTACTTTTTTTGTAGACACTTTATGTAGGCACTTTATGGGGCGCCGTTTGTAAAGCGGAACACTTGTAAAATAACAACAGCATTTTCGTCACATTTATTTAAATGATGCATTTAAATACTTAACATACAAATTATAAATTATAGATGTGACCAAAATGCTAGTGTTATTTTACGAGGATGTCATTATTGTACAAATCCATGGTGCTGACATATGTTGGTATTTAAATATGCTGCATTTCAAATCTTCACATCAAAATTCCAGCCTGCTCCTTCTGGCGCCCCCCCCCCACGGTAATACCGTATACCGCCATATAATCCGAAGACGGTAACCCTAACTGACATGCTATATTCTACCTTGTCCCTGAGATGCTCTACACGCATTTAGGGGTTCTAGGATCTGGTGGCTGTGAAGGGCAGGGAAGCAGGGAAAATGTTCTCGCTGTCGTGTTCCTGGGTCCAATCCTGGATCTTTCTTTGAACTTCAACACCTCCAGCTTAGTTAACAAGGAACAGCATCGTCTTTACTTTTTAAGGATGCTGAAGAAGGACCAACTACCCCCTCATTTACTCACTAGCTTTTACCGATGCACCGTCGAATCCATACTAACTAACCATGTGACAGTGTGGTATTGGAGATGCACTGTGGCAGTCCCAGATGCCCTGCAAAGGGTTTTGAACATTGCTTAGCCCCCCCCCAACGATACACTGCGTACATCATCAGGGACTCTTCTTACCCAAGCCACACCCTGTTTAACCTCCTACCTTCTGGGAGAAAATACAGGAGTATCCAAATAAAAAACATCCGGGTACAGCAGGAACATCTTATTTTCATTAGCAATATCTCTGATGAACTCCTCATCCCGCATATAAACAACTACCCACTACACTGAACTCTAGAGCTTTACACACACATACACATACACACACATACACACACACACATACACATACACACACATACACACATATACACACACACACACACACACACATACACATACACACACATACACACACATACACACACACATATACACACACACATATACACACACACATATACACACACACATATACACACACACACACACACGGCACCATCTGAATCAAGTTTATCCTGGTCTCATCAGACCACAGGACAGGATTCCAGTGATCCATGCCCTTAGCCTGCTTGTTTTCAGCACATTGTTGGTGTTGCATCATCTTTAGAAGATGTTTCCTTCTGGGATTACAACCATGGAGACCAATTTGATACAGTGTAGCGTATTCTGGCACCACTCACCACTCTGTCTATTTTTAAAAGCCAATCTCTGGATATGATGCTGAGCTTGTGCACTTGTCCAGTATGAGGGTGTGTGAGAACACCTGTTCCCCATTCACCTGTACCTAGCATAAACCCACATATACAAGGGACAGGACATGCAAACTTCACAAAGAAAGTTTGTTTGCTTGGTTTTTAAACGCCATATTTACCATGTGTGTTATTCAATGGCAGAAGAGATTGCTGCATTAATGTCCGAATACTTTCTCACTTCTTTCCATTGCAAGGTGGGTTAGTACTGCTCTTGCGTTTTCCTGCGTGAGGATTTCTTTTATGGTTTTTGGCAGGTGTGCTTCTTGTCTCTCTTTGTTGTACTTGGGGCAGTCTGTTTGTTTCATGGTGATGGGTGCCACAAAGAAAAAAAACCCACTTCAGATATTTCAGAGCAAAAAATTATAATATAATTCTTATAATGACAAGAGAGATACCAGATTGGTGGACAATGGTCAATGAAGGGGGAGGGTTTTGGGAGAGGGGTTGCTTGGGCGTTTGTAGGAGAAATCGCATCAGTATGTGAGAATTAAGGTTTCCCCTTTAGTGGGTGGAAGTGGAGAGGTGTGAACGTCATGTGCACAGAGATGCTGAAATGGCCAGGTGGCTGTCGGAGAGCTCTTGTTCTGTTGAGGTGTGAGACAGGACCGTCTGCCTGCCAGCCGGAGTTGGAAACTGATTTGTTTCGGAATAAGGGAGTCCCAGAATGAGTTTTGAACATAACAGAAATTATAGCAAGCGCTGTAAAAGAACTGATGGTAATGACAAAATAAAGTATCCGCCCTGGGAATTCCATCCTACAGCTGCAATCCAAAATCAGGCATAACAAGACAAAATAAAATATCAGTCTGAGGAGCAGCACATTCTAATGGTCTAAAGACTAAATAATACAAATACCCAAGCTTTTGTGTTGTCATGGTTACAACAGCAGTATTAGCGCACATGAGGTGGCTAAGATGAGTGAGAAAGCAGCCCTCCCTAAACCCCATTAAGAACAAATGCACACAAAAGACAAGTCAGCAAGGTTCAGAATGGTGTGATAGAGGTGTATTTGGCAAAAGAGATTCCATCTCTCCTTCACATTTCTGCCCCATCAATAAAAGAAAATCGGCTGCAAATACAAGCCGAGGTGTTAGATAACACCATGTCCGGTAAGGTTAGTCTATTACAGTGTACCCTTACTCTGGTTTTATGGCTACACCGAAGTGTTTCCACTAAATCAGCTGCTCCTACCCAAGCCTTAAGGAAATGACATAAATCAGTAATTCTAATGACTTTCTGGTGCCAACGTGGTGGCTGCTGACATAAAAGCATTTAACACAGAAGGGCCCCATTTACACGCATGCATGGTGTTCTGTCTGGAAACACATTTGAAACAAGGTTTCTACGTAGTGCAGTGCATACTGATTTGCTAAAAGTGGTTACAGGAACAGTATAAAAGACATAAACAGCTGTCATCATGGGTTCTGATGTTGTGCATACTCTGAGCTTTTTACAGGCTCCCACTTTTCAAAGCTGCCTGTTGCTGCAGAACATCCTGACAGCATGGGCTTGAGGTCTACAAACAAGCGCCTGGTACTATGCAGATGACAGCTCGGCCTATTGTTTTGGCGGCAGCAGTAGGAATTTGTCACATCAGGGGTTTTGTATGACAAGACACTTCCCCAGAGTCTCCTGCCTTCAAATGACAATGGCAAATATTTACATGTGAATTCGGCAGAAAAGCGCATTTTGGGCATTGTGCTGGCTTGTCACTGCGGCTAAAAGTGCGCAACATCTCATATGCCTGCTGTCAGACTGGCTGGAGGAAAAGCTGTCAACATGAAAAACAATGTTGGGCCTTTCTTCTTGTTCTTTCAGAGATTGTTTTGGGGGGAAAAATTACTGGAGAAGTTGTGCAACTTTTGAAATCTGGGGTCAAGCAAACACTCATACAAAAATAAAATTAAGACACTGACACAAACGTTGTTTGCGTTCAAGGAAAATACATTTATTGTAACAATTTATTGTATTTATCTCTTATTATTTACTTAGTTACTTATTTTAAAATTACTTATTTTACTATTGCTACAAACAATAATTCTTACATCTAAACCACCCAAATGAGGTCCCTTTTTGAGTCTTGGTCCTATCAGGGTTTCTCCCTTGCAACATTTAGGGAGCTTTTCCTTGACAATGTCACACTAGGCTTGCTCAATTTGAGAATGACCTTATAGGATAACATTATATTGTACAGCTGTTTTGAGACAATGCTCCATATAAATAAATCTGACTTGATTTGACTGGCAAAAGTATGTGAATCTCCAGGCACAGAAGTTAATCTGAGGGTGAAAATTGAGCCAGGTGCTTAAAAGCAATGGGACGACAGTCTGTGTCCAGTTGTATTTTTTTTAAGTGTTCTATTAAAAACTGATCTATAAAACATACTTGTGGATGTGTACCATGGCACAAACAACTGCTGTCCTCACCAGGACTGGCTGACAAATTAAGATCACATAGAGCAAGGCAAGCTGTAATAGTGAATAAGGTCATGGAAACACAGAATCACCTTCTCACTTTGGGGAATGTTACCATTCTTGAGTCCACCATCAGGTGAACACTGAACAACAGTGATGTTCATGGCAATGTTTCCAGGAGAAAGACACTGCTCTACAAAATGTACACTGCAACCCAGCTGCGGTTCGGTAAATATTATGTGGATAAGCCAGTTCTGTGGGTGAAGACCACAACAGAACACTCTGACTTACATCAGAACCATTTTGTTTGGAAAAATAGTGAAAGTGGTGCATTTCCATATAAGAGCCTTATGCCGTCCTGTAAAACAGTGGTAAAAAGTTTGACTCTTATCTGGGGCTAGACCATGATGGCTTGCCTTCACTGAGAGATTAATTATACTAGAAAATCCACCGTCAGGACGTTACTTTGTGAACCGAATCTCACAAGAACATAGGAGCAAAAAAAAAAAAATACCCTAAGCCCACAAGTCATAATGCTAAAGAGCAGTTAACAAATAAGAAATCTAATGTTTTGGAATGGTGAATTCAATGTCCTGACCTTGTTCCTATAGAATACATCAAGGGCATGATGTGAGCAGTTCATGTGAGGAACTTCACCAATATCTCAGAGTTAAAGGTTGTGTTATATGAAAGAATGTCCTAAAATTCCTCCACTTTGATGAGCAGGACTGATCAGCAACTACGACAAATAACTAATAATAAATATTATTTACTCAAGGATTACCAAGGCACCAACTGGACCCATTGCTATTTTGTAATTGAGCTAGCAGCACTCGTTTGTAGTTTTAAAATAAGATATTTTCTGACAAACTTTTGAAAGTAATTACATTTCTGCGCTATGCTAGATAATTGAATGGTTGACAAAGTTAAGCCAGCATGTCTTACACTCATTTAAACACTGGTTAGGCTAAATATGTTTGCTCAGTTATAGCAGAACTAAAGGGCCTTTTAGAAACAAAGAGCCTGGTAGTAACAATGGCATCACTGTATGCTTTAATTATAGTTCAGCTGAGACTTTTGTGTCATGACAGTTTGTGAAAACTAACTGTAGCCAGGCTTTTGCTCTTCTTGTTTTACAGCAGTACAGATAGACTCTCACAAGCTGAGTGTCATCAGTGGTTAGTCTAAATAGCAGCACTGCATTGCAAGTCCAATCTGATCTTTTACAGTGCACTCCTTAAGAGATGATCTGGAACACGTCACAGCTCGGTTCTGGATGGCAGTTTGCCAACTGGGATTCACTGCTAACTTCATGATGGAGAGACCTGTCAGCACTAAGAAGATAATGACCAGTGCTTACACTCGTCCCTCATATTAGTACAGACACACTGTCCGTATGGAAAAGCTATGTTATGCCACAAATAACAGAGTACACATATCATTTTTTCAGACGACAACACAGTAGATCTTAAATAGCAAACAGAGTGCACAGCTCTCTTCTAGAATTTCACTTTCTGCTCACCTCAAATTTAAAATGCTTTAGAATCTGCTGCCACTGCTTTTTAAACTCTTTGCCCTCGTTTTCAACAAGCTGACCATTTGACAGCATTGTTAATTACACAAAGTGGCTGTTTTAGGACACTATTTCAAACTTGGGTTCTAAAATTGACTGCACTCAGATTCACGCTCATACAGATGAGCCAGCAGCAGTTGGCCTGACAGCTGTATTTCCCCAACCAAAGCATCTGCATTAAATGGGATCTAAATCCTTTCTACAGAATAACACAAAGGGGAAAAAAGGGTCAAGTAGTGACATAATTACAAGAGCTTAAACAACATACTACTAATACTCCTGGAAAAGATGATGGAATCACCACACTAAGATATTCAACCAGCTTTTTACTTGCCAAAAAGCAAATTAACAAATCACAGATTACACAAAATGTTTGTTTAATAGCCAAACATTCTGGAGTGGTGAAGCAAACCACTATCAAAATATTTCATGATTGACATAGTTTCCTCAGATCAAGCAGCGGATATAAATAATGAATCACTCAATGTTAATGAGAAAAATACTAAATTTGGTGCTCCTCTTCAGGCTTCCACAGCAGTCTAAGGCATATACCAATGAAAAGCATTCTGCTTCCAATTTTCCAAAATAGCAGTTGACAGATTTGCTTCTAATAATTTTAATTTCAACCTTTTCAAATTGAGATTGAAACTGCATGAATGAGAGTCAATATATCTCTGTCCTACAGAATAGCTGTAACACACTTTGCTCTGTGGGAAGGTGCAGCATCATCCTAAGAAATTACTTATAGGAAATATATAATAATACAGAACATAATATATATTGATTCTCTTAATAGAATGATTTCAAAGTGTACCTGGTGCACTGAATACTGAAATTATTTACCTGACATGCAATTCCATATCGTAATTGAGTAGGGAAACTGGATTGTTTTCTTCAGGCCGCCATCTGTATACACGTTTCATTAGAATGTTACCAGTTCTTAAATATCTGTGATTTAGTGCTGAATACAGGTAGCCTTGTTTTCACAACGGCTCAACATATGATAATTCAAACTCACTTGACCACCCTTGTTCTGCTGCAAAGAATGTTCACTTATTTCTGCAATAAAAGAGTGAATCAGAGAAGCAGCTGTGCATGCTGACCTATAGCTCAACTTTTGAGCAGATTATTTAACCAAGTGAGTGTTCTCACTGCTGTAGTATACATATGTAATATCATTTACTCAGTCACATGATCCCTGCTTGTGACACCAGGACAAAACATCCTATTACCAGCTCATTATTACCTCATAGGGTCAGTTTAAATGTTCACTAATTATGTCTAATGTAGATACAGGCTATGCATTTTTTTGGCTAGATAACAACCTACCATAATACCACAATTTCACCTTTTTTCAAATAACTGAGCAAACTAATTTAACCATTTCATTTTACTTATAAAACCCCCAGCTTCACCAAAAAAATGTAATAAAATAACAGACCACTGGTAGAACTTTTTTAAAACTAAATTTACATGCATTGATCAACAAATTTGAAACAATTTTACCACCATGTTTGAGTCCACAATCAAAATAACATTTTACAAAAGCCTAGTATTATTCTGAAGTCTACCTGAAAATAAACTCACTAATCACAAACAAAGAACATTTTTTAGACAGTTAACAGTCATCACTGTTCATTTTCTGTACATCCCATAATTGCACAACATGGTAAAAAGTCCCAATATTTAAAGACATTTTAACGATTTGCTATATTTATAGTCTACATTATATTTATATAATGCATGTGATGACTTGTAACCAAAATGCATGAGTAGCAACAGAATCATGGTCTATTGCATACACACACATGTAGAGTCCAAAATCCCAGGACACCCTTTTATTTTGGAAACAAAAGGGGAAATGATACATATGAATACCCTAGCAAGTAATGGGGTCGATCTTTTAAGCTACGCCAGAACATGGACATCTTGAAAGCTGCCATATTGGACCAAGTTTTTTTTCCAATGGGAAGGTGGTCATGCAGCATATCAAAAAAGAGCAGAATTGTCTCTAAAATCGATTACCCCAAGATTTTCAGTATCTGCAGTAAGTATCTTGCAGTATCAGATTATCATCTCCAAGCACTAAGGTTAGTTTGTTTGTTTGTGTTTTACACCATTTCAGCACATTTAGGCTATTTTATGGCCATCCAAGCACTAAGGAGTTAATCGCAGCAATGCAGCTTTGTGGAAACTAAAACACAGTATCTTTAAGGAAATTAAGAATTGCATTATTTTAAGTTTACGTCACATATTTCTGTGAGAATACTGGCTGGTTGTAAGTAAATAATAAACATAATAGTATAAAAAAATGTGTTTACTATGACAGTTCTCATGATCTCCCCGTTAGGACAATTTTTAATAAAAGGTTTTTAAAAAAAACAATAATAAGTAGAAAGCTTTGGGTTTGTTCATGTTCATGACACAAATTTAGAGGAATACATACTAAGAAAATGCTACTGGTGCTCGATTGTTTCAAGCTTTTAACAGGATTATAGATCACACAAAAGCCCTCTGAAAACAGGAGGCACACTGGCATATTTGGGCTGTTATATGCTTTCAGAACACACAGTTAAGAACAGCTAACCCAAAGTTGGTGGCCAAAGACAACAGAAAGAGATTCATTCAGCTGTAAGGACAAATAAGCCCCTGCAGGTCAAAACATTTATTGGTTTGTCTTCAAAATGCTCAGTGTGTAAACAACTTTCTTAAATGGCTGTGCTCCCATTGCCCTGCGAAACCCTGTCAAAACTGTAATTGTGATTTGTTCCAGACTAATAAAAAATATATTCCCTGAAGTAACAAAAAACTAAGCGGTCTAATCTGTCATAAAGAGCAGCTCTTCCTGCTGTTTGTGGTTTAAGGTTAAAATCTTTCCTAAACATTACACAGCACTGAATATACACATGGAACACCCAAGACAGTATGGAGCTCTAAAGGAATCTGCCAAATTTTCCCTCCAGGTTATCATCAACAAGATTTGAATAGTCTTACTAATCAAGAAAGTAAACAAGAATGTGATGAAAATGAATGTCATTACCACAGCATGATTTAGTATAGTTCCAAGTCAGCAGTGATTTCATTAAGACTGCATGGGAATCTTGTCTTAAAATGTCAAGAATTAAATGGAAAAAATGCACGGTTGTGTTACCATTTCATTGACTACAAATTGGAACACGTTCATGTCGAAGACAAGTTCCTTCAGAATCAGCTACTTACCGATTTAGTTAAATTCCTGTAGCATCAATGCCACAGATTTCTAAAAATGGTTTTCTTATATGGTATATGCTCAATGCATTTGCCCGTAGAAGCGAAGCATCCATTAACTTCAATGGGACTGCATGAAACAGGTTGTGCTTAATTGTCCCAAACTCGCAGGTCATTGTATAAATGCCATGATTTTGTCCCGCCCCCGGATGCTCGGCGTCTCTGGGAGTGAATGGAGCTGTGAAATTCTGGATGCTGAGCTTCCGCATTACTATTGAAGGAGAACCCCATTTTAATTGACAGCTAATTTGAGATGTGCACCGTCACTTAATCAGTGGAAGCTTACACCACGGACTTTGCAAGTGAAGTCGAAAGACAACCTGCAACCCATTTCTTGGTATTAGCTTTGGCAAAATTACATGACCATTTTCATTGTTCATTTTTGACCCTGTAAATAACACGCACGGTATTTCCTTCTCTCAGTTCAACATAATTTTAACATTTCCGTGTTTGAACTTAACATCGTTCCATTAGTTCGTTGTTGGACAGTGCAATGCCTCAGTTGTACAAACTCTTCTTGTTAGTGGCAACAATTGGAGCTACATCAGTGGGTGTAGAAAGGATTCGCTCCTGTTTAAAAAGGCTTAAGTCTTACACCCACAACACAATGGGCCAAGGCCGTCTAAGCAGCCCAGCTCAGCTGGCCATTGAGAGGACACTGGTGAAGTCTCTGGCAAAGACGCCCACTTGGTACAACAGGGTCACAGACCACTTTCTTAAAAGGAACGGAGGGCAGAATTTACGTTTAAATAAACCGACAAATTTTAAGACACAAGTTGACAGGGAGCTTCCCCTCTTTAAAATACCATAAGCTGAAAATGATCAAAGCTGAGCAAAACTGCACACTGGTTCCAATTTCACTACACATACATAAAACTGGGTGAGAACACCAAAAATATTTCAATATCCCAACCAATACAATTAGAACATCTTGCACATTTCCTCCATGCTACCCAAGTACTAATCCAATTTGCATTCAATATCTTATGAATACAGTTCTTTTTTTATCAATTCAAGTAAGAACTGTAACAGGAACCTTGAAACACATGGCATATAGACACAGCCATACATGCTGTTGCACAGTGTATAACAATGCTTTCTCCTTAATCAAGAAAATCTGTTCTAAAGGGAGAACTACCTTAGTCAATGTGATATTTAATCCAGATTTGTAGCTTTGTATCCAACACACAAAGAAGATTGTCCTTCTACTCTTGATTGCTGTAGGTTAAGTCAACCCCCCACCATCATCCCCACTAATACAGAAGGAGCATAGGACAGCATTTAGTCACACTCATACTGCCAGCATTAGTGAACCGCATAACAACCTGAAAATCAAACAGCGAAGGAAGATGGGTCTTCGTATTAAAATGTCATTTAGCTATTCAAACACAAAAGCAGATGTGAATAAAGAAATTAACTAAGCTAAGACATTTGAAACTACAGACACTGCAAGCACTAAAGGCATTTGGGTGTCTAGCATCCCATGTGAACTTTAAACAGCTCCCTAGGCAGTGCTCAAACCTCAATAAAGCCATTCACATCCATCTGTCACCAGAGACCCACCGCTCTGATAAATTTACAGATAAGAAGCGGAGTAGAAGCACAGCTCAGTCTGCAAACAAAAGCATGGGACAAGGCCATTGACAGTTCAGCTTTGTAGCACGACAAGCTCTCAGAGAGCTAAACGGTGCTACTGATGGACAGCCTAGATTTAAATGGCAAATGGTTATTTAGCTGTTGTCTGGCTCTGAGTACGTTACAAGCTCTTAAGGGTATATTAATATGCAATCTGCATGTTTTAATTTCAGTATAATACTAACCACACCTAATAAGGTGCAGCGCCTGCTTAACTGAAATAAAACGCAGACACTGCAAATGCTTAAATGGTATGGATGATGACTATTGCTCTGGACAGTCATAAGTATGTCTTTTAATTAAAATTATTATCTCAGTTAATAGTAATCCAGGGAACAATTACAACATGGGCCCTGTGCTCTCCAAGGTTATGAGAAAGTGTGACCCTGCCCAGAACAAAGTGGGGATAAAACAGGAGAGAGAGAAAAAAAATCCAACAGCTTATTAGCACAAATAAAGATCATAGGGTTTTAATTAATATCAACAAAACCTACAAATAAAATACTGTAAACCAGTCAGATATTTTTACAAGATCAGATTTCATTCAGTATTGTCAGAGAATGTGCTTAATGGAATATTGTCTGTGTCCTCTGGGTTATTGATTTCAGACTGAGCATTTTAGGCTCTCAAAGCCCTAGAGTCCACTAATGAATAATGGGCTGAATTTAGACTAATAGCCCATGTCTATTACTACACGAGCCAATTTTAGGTCCAAGCCTACTCAGCAATGTTGGATTACCACAAATGTTCCCCAAACAGGTCCTGGGGGAAAGAAAGTCGGTCTGCGTGTCTGCCCTTCGTCAGTTCCCAACCGAGAAGTCTAGGACACAAGTGTGGTAGGAGTTGTAAAAATGCAAAACATCTGCAATCAGGCAGATGGACAGATGGCCATGTTCAGTAGGAGACTGGGGCATAGAGTTAAGAAGGGTTCAAAGAAGTGATTCTTTGATAGTCTTTCAACACTTGTGTTTGAAACGGTGTTCAGTCCTTGGTGTTCATAGTCACATTAGGCCAGGTACTAAAAACTCCACACTTTTCCCTATTCTCCTGATATCAAAAAGTATACTTCTGAAATATGCACCCTCTCTCTGCCTCTGCTGCAGGGAACTATGACTGAAAACTAGTATGACCATAGTATGATGCATTTGAGAATGCAGGGATTAACAAGCATAGTCAAAGTAATACAAAGAGACACAACGTACAACAAATACCAAAAGTAAACACTGAAAGCAAAAGAAAAATTAGGCAAATTTAGAAATACAGGCATATAAGAAAAGAGCCAGTTGAGGGATCGTAGGCTTTATA
>JAVSBV010000147.1:7801984-7827207 GCA_033117975.1 Parotocinclus spilosoma | reverse complement strand
AAAGTGTAATATTGTGAAGTTGCTTTGAGACAATACTCTATTGTAAAAGGCGCTATATAAATAAAACTGAATTGAAATTGAATTGAAGTCTTTGACGAGCAAAGATGAGCAGAAAATCTCCAGTTTGTCAACACAAATGTGAGACATTGTTGTAATGTTTAAAAACAGTAGTCTGCAAAGGAAGCCTGGAAAGGGATTTACATATTTCTCCAAATACAGTGCAAAGAATTGGGAGGCATTTTTGAGCTAAAGGGGCAAGGGCACAAGCTGAAGCTAAATGCCTGTGATCTCTGATCCCTTCGACAGAACTGCATCAAAAACTGTAATTCATCAATAGCTGATAGAGCCACATGGGCAAGGAATTATTTTGTGAAGCACTATAATACACAAAATTGTGTTACAATCATAAATGCCACGTTACCCATGACCAGAAGCAGTATTGACTACTCTGGGCTTAAAGGCATCTAGGATGAATCATCACACAATGGAAATGTGTACGGTGGAAAAAATTTATACTGTGTACTCCAGACCAAAGATGAAAAGGACCAAGCAGACTGTCAGCAACGAGTCCAAAAGCCAGTGTTTGGAATGGGACATGGTATGGGACTGTGTCCGTGCCTTAAAGGCCATTTACACTTCTTTGATTTAATGCAAAGTTAATGCAGAAAGGTACACTGAGATACACTTAGTACTTAGAGCAACATATGCTGCCATCAAGACATCATTTCCAAGGATGCCCATGCATTTTTCAACAAGACAATGCAAAACCACATGCTTCACACAAGGCATGGCTGCAGAATAAGACTGGACTAACCTGTGCTGCTGTCCTGACCTGTCCCCAATAGAGAATGTGTGGAGAATTCTAAAGCTAAAAATGTGACAACAATGACCCCGACAAACAATCTGCTGGTGTGTTTGCAGAAACATTAACACCTAAAAATAACACCTGAAACACCAAATCACTGATTATCCTCTGTGCCAAAACATCTTTTAAGTGTGCTGAAAAAGAATGGCAACATTACAAAGTGGTAAATGTTTTACCATCATTGCTTTTTTATGTGTCGCCAGCCTAAAATGCAAGAATGTTTAATATAAAATTAAACAAAGTTGACCAGACAAAACATGACATATCAAATTCATACTGTCTGTAATGAAATAAAAGACAAAGTAAATATACAAAACACTGTGTATTTTAATGCATTTTCATACTGTCTCAATGTTTTGATTTGGGGCTGTAGAATAAAATCATAAGTAACCAGAAGAGCCTAAAGGTGTGATATAAAGTAAAATATGTTATATGGTAAGTAAATTATATATTGAATTAATATAACATTAATATATCATTGCGGGGGCCAAAAAGGTCCTCAAAAGGATAGAAAGGTCTGAACATATTGCTGGTTTCCAAAGTGAAACTCAAATGGGTCAAAATATCTCCATTAGGTTACTGAGGTTGAGGTATGGCTAAGGTGTAGCATTAATTAGTTATCTTTATATACAATTTGTAATCTTTACTTTATTGTAAAGTCATATATGCATGTGTGCTTGTTTCAAGGGACAAGCTTTAGAAACTTGAGTTGGGGGTGGTCTTAAGATCTAATTATTGACTACAGCGGATTTTTACACTGGAAATGAACAATATGGCACTTAATTAAAAAAGCAAAACAAAACAAACACAAATATAAAATTTACACTAATTACAGTCAGAAATATTGATCTCAAATGTATCCATATACTTTACAAAATTCTTTATACATGTAACGCTTTAAAATAATTTACACTTCTTATCAGCCTGACTTAAATGGTCATAACTCAAATGTTATTGCTTTCAATACGCTATGCTATATGAACAGATGAATATCTGTAATATAAATCTATTTGAAGCTACATTCTGCAGAAAAATGCTGTCGGTGGCACTGCTGAGCAGAAATACCTAAGTTTAGTGTGTTTAGAGCTTGAGTCTCTGTATAGTAATTCTGACAAAACACAACAAAATATTTACAGTGGCAGGTACAGTGGCAGGTACAAAAACAATGCTCTTAAAATGCAAGAAAACTTAAATGTAGCATAACATCAGGTAATTCACAGGATGTTTATATATGCACTACCACTATGAGCATTTCAAGTCATGGATGTGATCTAAAAATATCACATATGAATTTTACTACCATTAAAAATAAATAGTTAAATAACACTCAATAAAGTTAAAACTATAGCCCAACTGTAAAAGACAGGGTTGTTGTAAACACATCAGATATAGCATAAAAAACAGATTAAAACACAGGTCGTAAAAGTGGATTGACAGAGGAGGAAGAGACTGGCACTTACATATTATCAATTTTTGCTACATTTTAACAGGCATAAAGGCTTAAAGTTTGTATACGAATTTGAATACTCAACTTAAATTGCTAAAACGCTAAAATCTAAAAAGCTTACAAAACAATTGTGATGTCTTATTACTGCATCCATAACTTTGACATTGTAAATTGTTTTGAATTCAGTTTACAAAAGTTGCGTTCATAGTAGAAATCTCATTTTATTGTACTACTTAATAATTTTATGCATTGTCATTTTACTGCTACAATGATCTATAACCATATGTAATTATTAAAGATTTTTTTTAAATGACACAAGCACATAAGAGATAATGAATAAGCCTTAGGAACTGATCATGTATCCATGGTTGGGTTGTGTCAGATTATCTTAAATTCTCTGAGAATACTTCATTCAGTAGTAATTATTCCGAGTGAATTCCTCATTCACAGAGTAGAAGAGGTTTGTTTGTAGTCTTTAAGGATGACCGATGCATATGTCACACTTGGCGGGGTGCACAAGATGGACTCGGACATTGGGGAGTTAGGCATGGGGCTTCCAGAGCCCATCGAATCCCGGAAAGGGGATGGTGGCATGAGGGCTAGCGAGTCCTCCATCGCTAACTTGATCTGCACCACCTCCTCTTCGTCGTGGATTTGTGCATTGTCGTACATGTAGCCATGAAGGAGACCAAACTGCTCATTCTCTACCTCATCATCTTCCTCCAACAAGGAGGTTGGGTCCTTTGAGTATGAGCTTAGCTGCATGGGAAAACCCTGCTGGGTCTGCAAAATGAGGGGCCGATATGGTGGCATCATTCTGCTCTCTGGCTCAGACAAACTAATAATGTCACTCAGATCAGACATGCTGGAATTGATTTTAGTCACCGCTTCCTGAAAGTGGTCTGCAATAACTGGTTTGGGAAGAACACTTTTTTGTGGCAGGTGCTGCTCAGAAGTATAAAATTCCTGCTTTGAGCTCGTGTCTTTCACAGGCTTCCTGACAGGTGACTGTGTGTGAGCAATAAGAGGAGGGCTGCCCAGGGGATTATATCTGACGGGGTCCCCCTCGTCCTCCTCAGCTACATTGTACAGAGTCTTGGTGCTTAGGTCTGAGAACTCCAGGCCTGTGTCATGGTAGGTATTAGTTAGAGGTCTGATGACAGCCATCTGATTGGAGCTGGTCTCCTGTCTCTTCACATGTACAGACAGTCTGTGCCACATGTGTTCTCCTTTCGGAGGATGTCTTGAACCTGGTTCAGACCATGACACAGACTTGCCATTAGAACTATGAACAAAATAAAGACGGCAGTTATTTCACAGGAACCAAGAAAAGTGGACACAAGAACAACATTTCTGGTTCATGTAAAAATTGCTGTCACTTCATATAAGCAAACAGAATATAGTTACATCAGCGCTGCTTATTTTATCCACTTCTGGCTCAGCAATGATTAATGCACTAAATGTGGTGACTGAGTGATACTGTATATAGCAGCTAACGTAAGAAGCAGAGCCTCTATCGACCCTGTTGCTGTGACACCCCTGGGTGTCCGGGTTTTAATTGGAACGATACTGCAAATCTAAGACGTCTGTGAAAGTCGGTAATTGAAGTCTGCTTTGAAAATGGCATGACCTGAATGTCTGGAGTGAAGTTTGAATTAAAAGATTGGGCCCATGGGTGCTTATGCAACAGGATGGAGCGAGGCTAGACTCCTGCAGCACGGCGGAACACACTTACTTTGCACTTCCAGAAGGGTTCTTCTTGCGCTTTAGCATGTTCAGGAGGCTGTTGCTCCTGCAGGCGATCTTACCGTCGCCCACGTGCATACGAACCACGTCTGAGGTGGTGAAGGCGCTGCGCACATTTCTCTCTGGCTTAGCGATGATGATGTACATCTTCGGGGTGAACATGCAGCCCAGGGCCACAGTTACGCTCAAGCTAACCGAGAAGGAAGTGGTGATAATTTTGTAGTTGGACCCAAAGTAGATGGGCACAAAAGCCAGCCAGATGATGCAGGTGGTATACATGGTGAAGGCGATGTATTTGGCCTCGTTGAAGTTGGCTGGCACATTACGGGTTTTAAAAGCATAGTAGGTGCAGCTGAGAATTAAAAGGCCGTTGTACCCCAATGGCGCGACCATGCCCATGTTGCTGGTGTTACAAATGAGAAAGACCTCCCTGATGCTCGGATAGGACTTGATAGGTGCCGGAGGCTCAAGTATGATGAGCGTGACCTCCAGTGTGAGCTGTAATCCGATGAGGATAAAAGCGATGACCACCTGAGCCCAGGCACTCATGAAGCGAGGCTTGCGGGTACAGATCTTCTTCTTGCTGCCAGCCAGGATGCGGGCGATGCGGTTGGTCTTGGTGACCAGAGCTGAATAGCACATGGATGCTGATAGGCCCACCAGCAGGCGTTGCAGATAACAGGAGGCCACAGTAGGTCGGGCTATGAGGGTGAAGGGGCAGATATAACCCAGGAAGATGCCAGCTAGGATAATGTAGCAGAGCTCTCGACTAGATGATTTGACCACAGGTGTGTCTCTGTACAGAATGAAGACAAAGGTGACAAAACTGGTCACCAGGATGCCTAGGCAAGAGAAGACCACTGCCACAATGGACTCAGCATGACTCCACTCCAGGTAATGCAGGGGAAGAGGCTCACAGCCTGTGGGGACATAAAGAAATTTTATTTAACTTTAATTAGTGAAGCACAGTGATATGACCTAATTCAACTTCCTTCAGAAAGCCAACAGGTAGGACTATAATGACTGGAAATGAAATGAACGTAACTGACAAAATTGTAATTTTATGCATCCAGTCGGTTGCTCTTTAGGGGAAAATAATGTTTTATAAATAACCAGGCCATTTTTTGTCTCCATCTAGTCACCATACACACGCACACAAAAATGAAACATTTTATTCTGAACACATGGTTGTATTGTACTGAGCATAATAATTTATCATTTATAGTTATAGTTATATTCCATGCTTTAAAATCTTCTCTATACTATATACAGTATATACACTATACTGAGTATGTGTATGTAAAATGTGTCACTTTATACTTACTCATGAAAAATGTATTTAGCCATTATTATTATTATTATTATTGACACCAATCGACCAAATACATTGGGTTCCAAGATTCTGAGGCCACCAGTAAAAATGCTTATACAGAGTGAGTCAAAAGACACAGGACACCCGTTTTCAGAAACAAAAGGAAAAATGGCATCCCAGCAGGTAATGGGTGAGGGGGTCTTATAGGCCAGTTGTTCTCATGACACGCAAGACCTGCACTTAGGCAAGAATCAGAGTAAAGCAGAGGTGCAGTAGGCTTTCTCCTCTTCAGTAAAACCATGCTCGGACTGATGTTTGCACATGCACATGTTGCATTCTTGAAGGGAATTTGTGACATGTTTATGTTAAATCCCAAACTTTCTTATAAAAATATAACTTTAAAAAAGGGAGGAGGGTGATCTTACAAAAGGTTGAGAATCCCTGTTTTAGGCTATGTCCTGAACAAGGCCCCCATCTTGAATGCCGCCATATTGGATCGAGGGTAGAAATTGATTGCTGCAATCAGATTTGTAATATCTCTTGTGATTCAAAAGTTATCAAGACAAAAAGTTTAAAACTTTGTCACAGGTAATTGAGATTGGGACAATTCTGATGTACTGGGAACACAGCAATTTCACACAGCACTGTTGAATCCATCATAGCCAAATTCAGACAAACTGGGACTGTGGACAGCAAGCCACACAGTGGCTATTCATAGACCACTACCTCAACAATTGTTTTGGCAGCTTTTGCATAAAGTCCACGATGCAGCACACACCATGTCCTGACTTTTGACTTATCCTGTGTCCTAGGACTTTTGACTCATCCTGTATTTTTAACTTAATGCAGTGTTTTTGGATTACAAATCATATTATCTACATAACAGTTTGAGTGAATCTGATTGTCATTAACGTTTTCTCAACAGTCACCTATTACAGACCCCACTGAACATTTATAAGGGCACTAGACAAAAGAAACAAATTTCCTTAAAAGTATTCCTTAAAATCTCAAGAAACACTTTTAAAGATTTTAAAATCATGCCCTTTTAATATGCATTATTAGATTTTTGCACCATATTGTCTAGTCCACGGCAGTTCAGTACAAACTGCCATTATAGGAAATGGGGAACATACTAAATATTACTCAATTCTTAAATATTTTATGTATTTTTAATACTAATGTATTTAATTATTCAATTAGATTGTTATGCTGATTATATTATTTGAAATGGAACATAAAGAAAAATGCGGAATAGTAGCAATTTTAACTACCAGTCTGAGACAGACTTTTGGACACCAGAGTTTATGATTATACTGAAATGGGTCCACATAAAATGACAAAATCCTTGTTGGACCAGCCCTTTACACTGTAGTATTGGCCATGTAAGTGAGACCAGCTTTCCAATGCACCAAGTGCTAAAGTAGGTTTCCAGTTCAACTAAAAATAAACAGGCTTTCTACTCAGGGACCGGCTGCAAGACAGAACCAAGCAAAGGGAGGGAGAAGAGACTGCAGCAAGAGTGAGGATATGGCATCCATCAGCCACACTAGAGGCACTAAATCTTTTCACACAGCTGCAGGCAATATATATTCTGCTAATAGTGATTCACACACATATTCACATGAGTTGCGGGAAAAAGTATATCACAATGAACCAAATATCTGTCTCTGAATGGCCAAAAGTTTGTATTCAACCACACTAGGATTTTTTGTATCCCAGAAGTCATAAGGCACAGAAGGGTACGTACACTGACTGGGCTGTCAGACTATCACAAGGAGCAGAAGTCTGTTTCAGTGGCAAGGGTGAACCCCCTCTCATTCTCCTCTATGGCGGGCATGTCCAATTGTGCCTGCAAGACTTCGGTTTACTGCAGTGGTGAGCAAGCAAATTGCCACCGCACTCAGAGGACCTCTGCTATAATTTAAATGTACAAAATTCTTACAATAGATTGTATAAACATTCTATAAACATTCTATATGCCATATTTGGGGCAAAACAGAATAGGTAGGATTTACCACACTCTCAAACATTGTCCATATATAGAAAGGACAATATAGAAAAGTACTGCTTTGACATTGACCATCACTGAACCTTTGAAATGGGGCCAAAGAAGTAGGGAATGAAGTAGGTCTGTCACAAGTACACCAAGTGAGCAGTCTGAGAATGATAAATTGCCTTAAGGTGTCACTAGAAACCTTCTGAAAATAGGATAAAGCAGGCTTTCTAATCAAAGCATAACACGGGGCTTTGTATTGCTTTTGGAGAAATTGGCTTGGATCCACTTACCATATAGAAGCACTTTGTAGTCCTACAATTACGGACTGTAGTCGATACTTTGATTGTCCTCTTTACTCTGTTCTACAATGGTCATGACCCCCACATGACTATTTGGGTGGTGGACTATTCCCAGCACTGCAGTCACACTGATGTGGTGGTGTGTTAGTGTGTGCTGAACTGGAATGATTGGGTCAGACACAGCAGCATTGCTGGATTTTTTAAACACCTCAGTCTTACAGCTGAACTGAGAATAGTCCACCAGTTAAAAATGTCCAGCCACCAGCATCCTGTAGGCAGCATCCTATGAGCACTGATGAAGGACTAGAGGACGACTAACACAAACTGGGCAACAACAGATTTGATACTGTGTCTGACTTTACATTTACAAGGTGGAGCAATATGATACATGTGTCAAGTACAGTGCACAGTGAGTGAACACGGTGTTTAAAAGCTACAGCAGCACTGCTGTGTCTGATCTAATCATACCACCACCACACCAGTGTCCCTGCAGTGCTGAGAATCATCCATCAAACAAATAGTACCTGATCTGTTTTGGTCATGTGATCAGGGTAGTGTGGAGTGAGGGCCAGGGTATGCAAAGTATGCAGAGAAATGCACTACAGTCCATAATTGTAGAACTGCAGTTAAGAGCTTCTATGTGGTAAAAGATGGACCATGAGTCTTGAAACAAGGAGGTGTACATGATAAAGTGATTGGTGATTGTATATCTTTTAGTGATTAATTAAATAACCAAGTGCTGCAGTGGTTTCATAGTTACACTACAGCGTCCAATGAGCACTGTAGATGCACTGTAGTTTAGTGCGCAAACACAATATAGCAATATATTTTGCAATTGTTTATGTAATGTATTTTATATACAGCATGTTAAAAGTTTGAGACCACTTGTGAAAATACTCCTCATATTTTTTACACTTATAATATGGTTTTGTCTAATCCACAATACTCTATGGGGTTTAGGCCACGTGATATTAATAATAATAATAATAATAATAATACAAATAATAATAAGAACAACAATAATATACTAATAATAATAATAAACTGTCATTCACAGTCAGAAAAAATGACCAAATTCATTATTGATTATACTATATGATTTGTATATGCAGTAAATATATGATTAACTATATGATTTGTATATGCAGTAAATGCAGTATGAATTACTATATGATTTGTATATGCAGGAAATGCAGTATGATTTACTATATGATTTCTTTATGCAGTAAATGCAGTATGAATTACTATATGATTTGTATATGCAGTAAATGCAGTATGATTTACAATATGATTTGTATATGCAGTAAATGCAGTATACTAGGTGTGCTTGACAACGAATAGATATCCCTTTACCTTGTAGCTCCTTATCGGGCCACCATCCCAGTTCACAGGCCTTGCAGGTGAACTCATCTTGGACATATTCGTTGTCCTTACAGGCAGTACAGATCCAGCAGCAGCTCACCTCTCCTTTCCTGATCACCTGTTGGAGCATATCAGTTAAACTGTTGTTAAGACACCTATTAAATCTACTAGAATGGCACATTATAATCACCATGTAGTTGCCTATATTTTCAGTATATGTATTTGCATTTAATATGAAAACCACACACAGAAGTGACCCAGACCACTTCACTTGGGATTGAGCCCAGGACCTTCTTGCTGTGAGGCGACAGTGCTACCCACTGAGCCACTGAGCCACGAATAATAATACTTATATTTCAATTAATTGAAAATATATTCATCCCCCTCTCTAACACAATGCAGGACACACCTTGATCTCTCCTTTGGAACAGGGTTCGCTGCAAACTGAACGAACCATCTCACTCCGGTTCATCTGAATCATATAGTCATCGATGCTCAGGATGCCCTCATGCCATGAACCCACATTGATGTAGTCATACAGACCAGACTCCACATACTGTAAATTCATTATGTCATACCTGGAAGGGCAGAAGATAGTGACACATTTATTTTCTGAAGAAAAGAGAGAGAAAGAGAGAGGTTATATATACAAGTATATAGCTTTTTGTCTTACCTGCCTGGTGAATCTCCATTCTCATCAAACCACACATCCTCTCCAGACACTCCACTGAAGGAGGTCCTGAGCAGAAAATCCAGCAATTGGCTGCCATCAATGGGGTCCATGGCCTCACACAGTCCCACAGATCCAGGACACAAGTGCTGATGCATGTCATGTAGACCATGAGCCATGGCATACATGGCATTGATGACAAAACCCATCTTACTGTCTTGTACATAGTTGTCCTCCAAGCTCTCATAACCTGCCAATGTAGTTAAGCCAGATAAAGAAAATTAGAATTACTCCTGGGTTGGGTATCACTAAGGCTTATCAGTTAGATTTGTCAGAATCACCAAAAAAGTCTGTGATTTACTAACATAAACCAGTGCATAAAGCATCCTTATAGCCACAGAGTTCAGCAAATTGCAAATCACACTACAGTCCCAGATACAGATACAGTAGTGCAGGGTTAAGATAAAAAATAGGGTGTCCAGTGACTCTGGAAGCTTCCAAAACTACAGAGAACAGGACACAGGTTCATGTGCAGTAATGTGACTAAAAGAACAGAAAGCATTTAATCATACCAAAAGCATACTGGTTAACATAAAGACTTCAATCTATTTCTGCAGTTCCCTTTAATATTTAAATAACAAAGGCTGCTTCATATTTAATTGAGCAAAGCGTAACTATTTACTCTTGTGCTATTTTCCCTGTCTCCCTCAAAAACGTGAATACACCTATTACACAAGTGTGATAAATCCACAAAACGTCAAACTGTCACGCTTTGAGAAATCTAAGAAAATTCAAAGAAGCAGAAAAAGTCAACGGACACCCTATCAAAACTGGCTTGTCATCTGTACCATGCCGGCAAGGCAGGAAGCAGTATCAGGCACTACAGTTCATATTTAGGATCAATTAAGCACTTTCATTTTAAATGAATAACAAGTTTATGCTCTATCTGTTGTTTAAAGTAATTTGCAGCAAGCATTGAGCAACAGACTAAATCAAAACATGCTTTGAGAAAACGATTGGCTTCAAATGTATAATCAATACAAGGTGTGCATTGTTGTACAAAGTGCACTGATAAAAATGCAGGTTGATGCTACTATTAACCACTGTTACTATTAGATTCGTAAGTAAAACACATTGTAAACACATACTAGTTTGTAGTTGTACTGAGAATTACTGTATTTTACTGTCATTTATTTGTGTGGTTTATGGCTGGTAGGTGGATCAAGAGCAGAATACCTTTCTGTTTCATTGTATAATCAAAAGCTATTAAAACATCTGTACAACAGTGCCAAGCTTTTCCTTGCGCAAAATGCATGATTCTGAAGAAGCACATACTAAACATTTCAGATTGGCAGCAACTTTTGGGTTATTAGGATTGTATATTAATACCACATATGCCACAGGTCTATATCAAAAGTTACATTAAAACGTAAATCATGGAATTGGACACAAAAATGCACATAATTTACCTGCATTCCACCCACACAAATCAATATTTGTGGTGCATTTTGTTTCATGAAGATCTGTATAGAAATGTGGACGGGTGGTGCAGTAGTTAGCACCATCACCTCACAGCTCTGAGATCCGTGGTTCGATCCTGACCCTAGACTCCATCTGTGTTAAGTCTGTATGTTAACTCTGGGTGCTCCGGTTTCCTCCCACATTCCAAAGACATGCATTAGGTTGGCTGGCTACTCTAAATTGGCCTAGGACTAGTGTGTTGATATAATCATGTATCTGTCATTAATACAGCCATTGGTGCTGATGCAATGTTAAAATAAAAAGGTTGCTCACTTAATAAAACATGCAGCAAAGCCAGCTCATGTGTCATATATCAAATGACTGTTATTGGGAACCAAAATACAAGACTGATTGCAGTTCACAAAATGTCCCAATAACTCTATATATCAGAGGTCTACCAATACACCTTGTTCTGTGTCAACAATCAGCATGACAGCACATGAACAATTTATAGATACAGAGTGATTGAGTGATATCAGTTGACCTCTAGGTATATTCCTGGACTGAAGTGAGTAAAATGCCTCCAAGCTATCCATTCAGAAACATTTACTTACCATGCCGTAGCTCTAGACAGAAAAATAATAGAACAGTAGACTATGACTATTTATAAAAATGTATATGCTAATGTGCCTTAAAGTTATATTAGAGCTGTCAAATGTTCAATATTTAAGCACATTAATTGCAAAATTTTCCATGTTAATCACACATAATTGAATTTGACAGTGATTTAATTTGTTTTAACTAAAAAGCCCAACATAGTCATATAATTGAACAACATAAGCTTCAAAATAATGCATTTATTCATTTATTCATCCAGATTTTTTAATGAACCTTTTATAATACAATAATGGGATGCATTGTTCATTCAGGTACTTTTATTAGAATCTAAATGTTCCATGTGTCAATTTGCACAATTGCACTGGACTATGCACAAATGTATCTGAAAGAATGTATCTGAAATAATTGAATATTCGATTTCCCATAGGCAATAGTGCAATATATGGAATGTATTGTAGAATAGAGGGAATATTGATAAATAGTGAATTTTTAGTAACCAAAATGCAATTAATGGCATTACAGTAAACATTTGCGTTTGCACATTGACTTGTTTTACAACTCATTCATTTTGACAGCCCTAATTTATATCCTTTGAGAAGAAGAAATAAAAGTATGTTTGTACGCTATATGGCTTCTGTTTGGGATGAAGACACATACATCAGACAAATACAGGCGATTGAAAACTTAATAACATGAGCGTAAGTGCCTACATAAAGTGGAAAACAAATCTGGAAAGTGTACGTCAGTCGAGAAAATGAGGTAACGATAGTTGCATGCTTTACTACTATATCTTAAACAGCCTGTAACAATTGTTTCATTGTAAGCATAAACATGTAATATATTTTCAGGTGTTAAAAAATAAATGTGATGTTGAAAACATGCTTGCTGAGCATTGTTTCACATCTAACATGAAGCATGTGTGCATGGAAACAATTTATTAGGCTAAATAGTTAGGCTAAAACAAATTACCTAGATCATCTTTAGATCCAGCAGAGAAATTCAATATGAATAAGAAAGAGCAAAGAAGAAAATGCCATAATTAAAATGAAATAATAAATTTTCTCCCAGTTAATTAACCCTCAGAAACTTTTGCATAGACATACAGCTTATTCTAACAGCCTAATTTAATCACCAACAGTAGCATTACTTTAGAAGATTTAAGACTCTGGTTGGCCTCACCTGAGCAGTTCTTCCTGTAGTTCTTATTCTCCTGTGAGTGCCCTGGGATGCGGCATTGGAAGCGGTGTTGCCAGAATTCGGCGAACCATGGGTTCCTGGTGTTCGTGTTAAGGCGCAGCTTCAGAAAGTAATTATTAAAGGATGTGACTTCCTCACTCTGAAGCTTCATGGTGATGCCACCCACAGCTTCCTGTTCATAACCCTCCACCACCTCATCTCTGTCTGCCCAGCCATCACTAAAGGAGGAAGATCACATGGAGTGTAATTATGAGTCTGCTAATTGCCACCAGCTTCCTTTGCAGACTCACACCTGCAACATCTAAGCAAAATGATGAAATACTTGGTCACTCTTGAGTGAATTGACCTAGTTTAGAACAAGTCTTATGAAGAAAGACAGCACACTCCTCTCCTTCAAAAATGTGAAAATGTTGTCTAGGAATTCTCTGTTGTAGTTTTGCAAAATGATAAGATCAGACGTTATATATATTATATATTATATGTCCATAATTGTCCATATATTTTATATGGACAATTTCAAAATCATTTTATACATACTCATTAAAGTACCTGCATTACTGCATTGTAGTGTGGTATGGAGTAGTCCATACCATATGGCTAGAACTGTTTTATGCAGATAAAATGCCTTTACTGTCATTGTACAAATACACTGCCATACAGTACAACAAAAATACACAAAAGCAATATGCTTATGCATAAAAAAATACTACAAAATGCCCAGCAGTAACTTGATTGACCCTGGGTTTGAACCCACATGCTGTTAAGCCATAGCTCAGAGTCTTAAATATTACATTTAAAAGAAGCTGCATAAATACATGCCTAAAACATTAGAAAAACCATTTGCACACAAATAACTATTATACAAAATATTTAGGTACATTTCAAAGAAATCTTCCTCTCCTGCCACATTTGGTCAAATAATTTTTCATTATTTTTTAATAACTAAACAAATTCAGGCATTGTACATGTAACATTATTCAATGTGTTTTGCAAAATGGTTATAGGCATCAGAGATATATTCAAAAAGTTTTGAATGCAACATTCTCTGGCTTTCGTGTTAACATCGTGAGTACTCCTCGGCAGTCCTGTAAGAGTTTGTTCACTGAATATCAGCACTTAAAAACAGAAAACAGGGGGGATTTCAATGAATGTCTTCTAAAAGACAATTCATTGCGTCTCCCACAGATGCATTTTGAAGGAGTTTTTATATGAACCCTATATACAATATTTACTCACCAAACACTTTTTAGGTACACCTCATGTTTCTACATTAAATTTCTATTTTTAGCAGTTTCACTTTGTAGTTCTACAATAACAGACTGTAGTCCATCTTTCTCTATATATTTACTCTATTGATTAGGACCCTTACAGAACCAGCAAAGATCAGGTTCTATTTGGTGGTGCATCATTTTCAGCACTGTGGTGACACTGCTATGGTGGTGTGTTAGTGTGTGCTGAGCTTGTATGATTAGATCAGACACAGCAGTGCTGTTGTTAAACACTTCAGTGTCATTGCTCGACTGAAAATAGTCTACCTACCAAAAATGTCTAGCCACCAGCATCCTGAAGACATCATCCTGGATTGAGCACTGATGAAGAATTAGAGGACGACTAACACAAACTGTTCAACAACAGATGAGCTACTGTCTCTGACTTAAGCTTATCTGACTATGGTGAGTAAACACTCAGTCAGAGTGTTGGATGAAGGACAAATGAAGAGGCATAAATCTGAGCAACCAGTTTCAGATCGTCATGGCAGACAGTCAGGGTATCTCTAGATCAATGGAAGAAGGTGACCTGACCCTATGAGTACTGTTTCCTTTTATACCACATACAGTACAGCCAGGTATGTTACACTGTTACACGTGATGGCAGTATGATGCACAAGGGAAGATGTGCCATCTAAACACTGTTGCATCCAGGTTGCTATAATACTTTGGTTCATTGGTGTGCAGACAGTGTAAAGTATTAAGTAGCATAATCATAGGGGTTATAAATCAAATGTTTATTAATCTGTTCAGTACAGGATTTTGTTTTTGTTTCTACCCATGAAGAAGGTATAATTCTGTGACTACATTGTGCCACTAGTGCCATCTGTTTCACAGTATGCACTCTGTAATAAGTGCCAAGAATGGCCTATTCTTAGTTGCCTGTTCACGTACAGGAACACTACCTCTGGCTAATGATGCATGTTCTGCTACAAATCATGCAAAACATGCAAATAGAACCTTAGTAAACAATGAAAGACAATTGAATAACTAATAAAAGTTGATACCTTTTCAGTGCTGTTGTTGAGTATCTTTAATAGCTGCTTAAAATCAGAAGTCACTGATGTTGTTTTCATAAGTCACTGTAAAATTCCTAAACTTTATATGTAAATATTCTTTTCAACACACAGTAGAAAACCTAAATTGCAAAAATTGCAAAATTTTACTGAGATTTTGCTGCCAACAAGAATAGCAGTCAAAGAAAGTTGTTTGATTACGCAAATGAGATGCACACTCAAATATTGTAATCAAGAAGTAAGTGGCATATTCATGGGGGTGAATAGAAGCATGTCAAACTGGACGAGAGTGCCACACATTAACTGTTCAGTAGGTTCTATGGTCACCCAAGACTGTCCAAACCCCCTGAGAGTGATGGGGCATGGACATGATCAGATTGTCCAGCAGTTCTTGTGGTATCCTCTTTGCATTTATTTTAAAATATCACCAGATTTTTGGGCAGAGTATTTTTTTTCTGTAGAAGAAAACCTCTTGTGTTATTTAACCACTCTCCGCTATGATCTGACCCAGTATGACAGCTCGGTGTGTATGCATTATGTATGAGAGAATGCAAAAGAGGCAATGGCTTGTTCAACCTGACCTCACAATATATAGAGAATATGGTATCTAGTCTTTTCCACACTGCAGTTAAATTAAGAAAAATTATAATCCTCAACACTTAATCCTAATGAATCATGTGTTTACTAACACATTTTATGTCATATCTGTCAGTGAAGAAAAAAACAATCACCTTCCAATGAGGAGGAATTCTCCAGCCACTCCTAAACGTCTCATGGCCATAAGTAGGCCACGCACGGTCATGCCTTCACAGAAACATACCACCACACGGGCTTTGGGCAACCGTTCTCGAAGCTTCCTCAGAAGCCTATCAAAGTGCTTCTCACCAGCATTGCTGTAGATTTTGTCAGAGTGGGCAATGCACAAACCCTCCTGAGAGGCCAGCTCCTTAAAGGCCTCCATCCCACTCTCGCCATAGTTGCCTATAAGAAATGAATGAACACAGCAACATCACAGGATCTAAAATTAGAAGCACCTAATGGCCAGTAACACTGAGAGTGGAAAAAAATGCTGCTTTGTCTGCCCTCAAATATCCTTGTTATTCTGTTTGTTTATATATATATATATATATGCATTCCTTATTAGCAAATCCCCATATAATTTCAAGGGTTGCAAGGTGGTTTGATTGGCCAGAACATCATGAAATGAAAGTGATGCTGAACCATCATGTGAAATGTGAAACTGGACAGCAGTGGCTGCACCTCCTTGATTAAAATCTCCTGTTCCACCAAGGTCCTCTACTGGATTGAAATCTGTTGACTGTAGGGGCCATTTGGGTACAGTGTAGTCAAGAAACCAGTTTGAGATGATTCGAGCTTTGTGAGATGGTACATTATCCTGATAGAAGTAGCCATCAGAAGTTGTTACACTGTTGTCAGAATGTTTTGGACATGGTCAGCAACAATACTCAGGTAGGCTGTGGCATTTAAACTATAAAAAAGTGTGCTAAGAAAATATATGTCCTAAATAAATACATTTGACTTCATGATTGCAACTATTCACAAATTTCAGAGGAATGCCTATATATGCCTTGAATTTTCATCTGGGGTTGATAAAGTGATCTGTTTGTCTATCTGTCTATCTATCCATCCATCCACCCATCCATCCATCTATATACAGTATATGAAACCTTTGTGGCATAGCTGATTTACTTCACTTAAAAAAATCTTAAGTCTATAAGAAAATACAACTATTTAAAGGTAAATTAAAGGTAACATAAACATAATCAAAACTTGTCCTCCTTCAGTTGAAGCTGCCTCTCGTGCAGTGGGATCTGCATTCCCTCAGTGCATTAATAATTGTATTAGAAGCTTAAGAATATATTAATAAAACGCATTCAGGTTTCACTAAGCATATTTAAATAATTTTCATAAACACAGGGATTGTGAGGACATGTCTACAGAGAGCAGGTATTTGTAAACGGCCTCCTGAATGCAACCTTTTACAAACAGACCCCTTTATGAGCAGTGCTGGCAGGCTAATGCTAAACTACTGCCAAACTGCCTGTGGTGCTATGGAGGACTACAACTGCCTTAAATGACTACCCCACATATCTTATTACATTGAAAGATAATGCAATGATATTAATTCTCTGTGTTCTTGGAGGAAATTACTTTAGAGGACTATACCGTATACTGAACTTTATGCATGGATGCAAATCGTTTTTCAATACACTTCAACCTGCAGTATTATAAGATGCAGTGTTTTGGATTTCAAAAGGCCAACCAGCAAATATCTGAAAAAGTTTGAAAAGCTATTGCATTTATGTTCTGGCTATCACAGTCATCTTGATACATATAAGCTATGTGATTTGTACCAGTGTGCATTAGGGCTGATCTGGTTCATGGTGATGCAACACTTTTGAAACTCTTTACATTAACTTTTCTACCCATCTGTACATGTATATGAGTAATTGTGTGGTCAGAATTTAAAAAGATTACGTTCTTACTCACCTTCTGTGTGCACAGCTGATACATATGTCCAGTTATAACGTTTAACAATGTCCAAGAGGGCTCGAGCTTGAAGAATGTCAGATGGCACAACCCTGAGAAAGTACTTATAGAGGGTTTTATCACTCAAATCAATGCTAGTGGCTGAGTAGGCAATTTGGGGGATGTTGAACAGTTGTAGCAGGTTTTGAACTTGGATTGCCACTGAGCTTGAACCAGGTCCTATTACCCCTGCAATGGGCTTCTTAGTGACAGGTGGCTGACTGGATGGTGTCCCTTCGACACACCATTTCGACCCGTCTCCTTCATCACGAAGTGAAATAAGGGAGTCTCTAATAAATTCAATGCTCTGCTCCAAAGCCACTGATGAGTGCCAGCATGAGTCCCGGATCTCACAGCCCAAAGTAATATTGGGCAGAAGGTAGGGGTCAGCATTGATTCTGTCCAAAGTGTGGAACATGGCTTCTACCCGCTGAATGCCATACTGCTCTCTGATCTCACCACATGTTCTCTCAGCCACGTTCTCAGCTGTTGGCTGGTGATGGACCGAGAACAGGGCACCGATGATGATATCGCCATCCATTCGCGCAACCGAGCGGGTTGCAGCCCTGGGCACCACCGACCTTTCATATATGTTACTAACTGTGCAGCGCAACAAAAGTGACAGAACCAAAAGGCAATTCATTCTCATCATACTCCACATAGACTAAAACACTTTGGTGGCTGATTCATAGTTGACGTACAGAGTGTTCAGGTGTAGAGAATATGCTGCCCATGTCTAAAATATCTGTCACTTCTTGTTTACTGGCTAACTCAGAATGGTGAAGCACATATCCTGTGAAGAGAAATAAATAATCCATTATATATAAACCTTACAGTGATAAAGCAGCTCTGGTGCGTAAATCAGCACCAGGGACAGCATTCCTTAGCTGAACATGTGTTCTTGGTCAGAACTGAGCCGGTTCGTTCTTTTACTTTTCATAGGTGGATTTTTTTCCCTAGAAATACCACTACAAGAATAACAATCCGAACAAATCGTTGGTATCTTACAGCCATTAACCATTACCAAAATTCACACTCACTAATGCAGCGTATAAATGAGTTTAGTTCTGATGCGCTCTAAATGCGTAAGGCTCAGGTAATTGAGAAGATTAAGCTTACCTGAAATGGAAGAGAACCCATCTAGTCCCCTGTTTCGAACCACTCAGGGATAAACTGCGGCTCACTTTCCCCTTAGCGAACAGTTTATTTCCTTCATTCCTAAAGCAACGGCGGGTGCCCCCTCCTTTATCTCATCTCTCCATCCAAAATAGGGTCACATCATCCGCAGTTCGATGTTGGTCTGCTTTATAAAACCGTCAGTGTACACTGTAAACAGACTTTTCACAGTTATAAAAACCAATTACGTTTCTCTTAAGCTACTCACTAATTAATCATCGTCGTTTTTTTTAACATGTACTCAGCTAAAACACAACGACCATAACAATGTCCCAAACTGGTAAAGATGGCTTAACTGTATAGGTAATGTTAACCTGTTTGGGCTTGCTACTAAACTTTTGCATCACCATTCTGTAGCAGCATTACAAGAAGAAGATCGTCATACCAGTGTAAAAACATGTCCTACTGATCATGCTGGTTATCAGCTATGCTGATCTTCGTTCTAACCGTGTACTTAACTTTGTTTTTAACAAAATATACTCACATGCAATTGTATCTAAAACGTACGTACAACTGAACTCAAACTTTTACTCAAGCATTATTAAAACAGTAGTGTCAGTAATCAGCAGTAAACATACACTCACCGGCTCACTTATAGGTACACCTTGCTAGTGCCGCAATGGACCTACGCTTGTTTCAGAACTGCCTTAATTTTTCCGAATCATAGTTTCAACAAGGTGCTGGATACAATCCACAGAGGACCATAATGACAAGATAGCATCACGAACTTGCTGCAGATTTGTTGGCTGCACATCCATGTTGCACATCTTTTGTTCCGCCACATCCCTGTTTGACCTGCTGGATATCGAAAGATGTTATCACTGTAGTAATAAAGGGTTGGACATGGTCAACAACAATACTCAGATAGGCTGTGGCGTTTTAAATGTTAAACAATGCACAATGGGTATCATTGGGAAAAGTGTTACCAGCTACCTGAACTGTTGACAGGGGAACCCACGCTTTCATGTTGTTTAAGCCAAGCACCCTATCATCTCAACATTACAGCAGACCAGGCAACACTTTCTCAATTTTCTTCTGTTCAATTTTGGTGAGCCAGTACAAATTGTAGTCTTAGTTGCCTATTCTGAGCTGATACCAGTTGCACCCGGTGTGATCTTCTGCCCATTTGCTACTGATGATGATGCTCTTCTGCATACCTCAATTGTAACTTGCAACAATACTTGCACTGTTTCTGATTGTTTACAGGAGTATTATATTGTTTTATTGGTGAAAAAACCATTAATGAGTTTCGGCATCTTTTTTCTTGAGGGGCCAACTTGCAGGTCTCACAAGGAAAATACTTTTATATATTATTATTATTATTTAACAGAAAGTGCTTTATTTTGAAATACCAAATGAGTCAAAACATTTGCTTTAGGTTACTGAGGTTACAGTTAGGGCTTAGTTAATTTAATAACAGTAATTAGCTACAGTAATCATAGTGTCAGAGGTGGTCCCCACAAAGATATTGAGACATTAATAAATAGTGTGTGTGTTTGTACATGGTCTGAAATGGACTGGTGCTCTGTATGGGGCTGATCCCGCCTTGCTCTCCGTGCTGCTGTATATGCAGTCATAATCGTAATTAGAATATGAATGAAATATTTGTACTCATTCTTGAACAAATACGAAAATGTTGTTTTAGTTCCCTTTGGCATTAATAACTGTGCGTTTCACTAGGTAAAATGACTAAATACGTTTATTTAAAAACAAAAACCGACATAACACATTAATAAGCACCTTCTGTAAAGCAGGCATTGTTCATGATTCTGGATAGGAAGAGATTAAACCGTTACAACATGTTGTTCTGCAGCGCCATCTAGCGGTTACATTGTAAATACTTTCGGCCTTTGTTTTGGTCCACAAGACCTCACATCCGGTAGTTTAAACATGGCGGAATGCTGTGAAACGTTACATCACATTAGTGAAGCTGTAGCTGAGTTGTAGTTTTCTAACAGTTGTGTGTTCTGATTTGCCTCGAACTGGGTAAAATGCAGATCGTTGTTTCTTTCGCTTTGTTTCTTACGTTTTGTGCGGAACCGGTCACTAATGTTAAATAACAGTGTAATACTTCTGTTGCTCTCTGCATGTACTGATCATTTTACTCAATTAGCTCTTACATAACGAGATTTTTTCTCCATAAGCTGAATGTTTCTGGGAAGAAATTTGCCCATTATGTATTTTATTTAACGATGCGCACTGACTTTTAGGTTATTAATGTATATGCAATTTGTAGTCGTAGAGTTACGAAATGAAATCATCTGTTGCTTTGCTCTACTACAGATTTAGAAGTGTAAACTTCCTGATCAATATTGAGTACTTACCTGCTGAAAAGACTAGCGCTTACAGCTTAACCTATATAAGCCTACATATTCTAATACTGTATTGTTTGCAGGTTCGGGCGATCGAGATCTGAGATGTAATTGTCAGTCAGATGTACCAGTACTGAAGGCTTCTGAACAGAAGGTGTGCAGATCCTAAGTGGACCATTTGAATTCCTCATCTTTACTGACTGTACATCTTTAAAAATGAGCAGCAGGAGAAAACGTGTTGCGCCTGTCCGCATGGACAAAGAGGCCAAGAAGAAACTGGACTGGAACATGCATGAGCATCGCAGAACTGAAGGTGACTTGGAAGATACAGAGACCTTCGCTCAGTCGTCTGCTAACTTTCAGCCTCACCCTGTTCCAGACTTTGGCAGTGGAGACGTCATCGGCCATTCCTCGGGGCAGGAGTATTGCAGGACTCAAATAGACGTTGGGACCATTGACACTTTTTTCCAGCCATCTGTAAGGAGTGATGAAGTAGCTTGCCATTGTTCTCTGCTGACCTCAGAAAAACAGGAAGAAGCAGATAACGCCATGCATCACATCTTACAAGACACAATTGAGCTTAATATGATACCCATGTCTGATCTGATTGTCAGCTGGAAAGCACTGCTTGGAGAGTTTGATCTGCATTTAAAGGTTCACATGGAGCTTGCAGGTGATTTATTTATCCTGCAGCAGACTGGTGATGTGCTGTCACTAAATCTAGCCAACACTACATCAGGTGAGACAACAAAGCACCCTGTGGAGTGTTCCTTTGGTGGATTATCGCTAGAGAATTTGGACTGGCTGCAGAAGAGGAAGGTCATACAGCTCTGTTATTTATCTGATGAGAGAGCAGTCAAGGTAAGTGTGTAGCATATTTCCACGTGATTGTCATTGTCATTGTCATTTCATTCTTTTCAAAGTTTTGCTCAGCTTTGTTGCCAGTCTTTCCTATTTAACACCACATATTTTTGCATCACTGCTCCTGCAATAGTGGAGATAAAATGTTTTGCCATGTGCTCTATACATGAGCTCTTTGGCTAGTTTAGCTTTGATGGACAGGGAAATACAGGAATAACAATATATCCTTCCTAACCAGAGACCTAGCTTGATCATGGATCCATGGGCAGGTCCGGAGCCTGGCACAGGCAGGGGGACATCCTGGACAATAGACACCCTAGCCAGTCTAATACAGGGTTTCATAAACACACCAACTGGCAGGAACTGCTGTTTCTAGCAGTTGGCTCTTATCACAGAGCCATCTAAGTTTCACCATTTATAGCCCTATTTCAGTTTAAGCACCATGGTGTATCTTAGTGTTGCAGTGCGAAAACAAAATTATTTTCTAATATTTGTTACTTACACAGCTGAAGATTTTTCTTTTGGAGTCTGGACTTGGGCGACCAGAATTTCTCAGTGAAGGAAATGGACGCATAAGAAGAGCCAGTCAACTCCTGCAAAAACTGATGGAGATTTTTTATGACTTCATTATCCCTGGTAGCCATTCTTCCTATTAAGATTCTGTTTAAATGTAGCAGCTGACGTTAACTGTAACCTGAGGCAGAATCGGTTTATTTCATAGCTTTATATATTATATCACATTTCGTACGGCAGAGATAATGGAGAATGAGGAGGAGGAAGAGTGTGACACTGATCTGGAGAGGCAGAACGTGGAGGAGTTATACGATTATGTCAGACACCTTCATCAGCGAGAAGAACAGGAGCAGAGCTTTGACGTGCAACATCCAGCCCTCGTTCCAGTGCTTCGCCTCTATCAAAGTCAGGCTGTTAACTGGATGCTGAAGAAGGAGAGGTATAAGAGTGAAACGTCACAAGGTAGAGTTTTCTCGTCTGAGAGATTGTTTTCTAATAGCTCCATTAAATATATGTAATTGACTGAAATTAGTTATAACAACAATTATATAATAGGGTAAACGTGATGGTTTTAAAATAATTGTATCAGAAGGCTGTGAAGAGACGCAGCATAAATCTGGAACATCTACAATGTACAACTTGACCATCGAGATCACCAGGGACTTGACGGTGGTGCCAGGATCTGAAATGCAGCTCCATAACCTCCCCAGAGGCAAATCCATAACCACATCCATAACAGAATTAATCTTTCAACAGACAACTCCATAATCTCTCCTCTTCAAAGGCAATTCCTTGCCATGAGCTTTTGGTACCTGTCACTGGTGTCAAGTGTAGGTGCACAGCAAAGTACTAAGTCCAGTTGTGTGAGTTTTCTGGCACCAGAGTCCCAGGTGTGGCTCTGCTGATACCATTGAAGGCCGGGTTGTGCTTCATAGATGTTCTGTGTTCTCTGTTCATTGCTTCTCACGGTGAGGGCTGGGTCAGTCCCCATATTACAGCAGCCCTATAATAATCTAGTATACACAGCTAACAAAAATGGGGAGGTATTTCATTATGGGATATTTATTTAATTTTAATTTATAAGTAGCCGCTAAATTTAGTGAGCAATACAGAATGGGCCAATAACAATGCTTGTTGTTGTTTTTTTTAAACAGAACAAACTTTACATTTCCTTTGGAGAGAAGTGATTACAATGTGTGGAAAGAAGCTGTTTTATAATCCATACACTGGTTGGTAAGAGATGTGTCAAATGCTCTTTCAAACTTTTTTACAAAATGTAAATGCATGAATTAAGTGCATATATTGAAACATTTATTTGATCAATTAAAGTTCTGTTCTGTTCCTGTTTTTCTGTAGCCTAATTCGTGAGTTTCCTTTGGCTGGAGTTGACTGGCCTGGAGGAATACTTGCTGATGAGATGGGTTTGGGGAAGACGGTGGAGGTGCTGGCTCTTATTTTGTGCCACACCCGACAAGGCCTGAAACAGAGTACACTCACTTTACCTGTTGTAAGTCAGTTAAAACTGAAGTATATTATTCTGATTTCATTTTAATTCATACTCTCAATTGGTCTTTTTTAATTTAATTAATTCAACATGCTCCAACTTCATTTTACATTTTGTTTTGTAAAGATGTCAAGAAAAAAGAGCTAAAAAAAACAGCTAGTTCCCAAAACGAATTCAATATTAACATCCTCACAACACCTCAGTTCCCACTTATGATATAAAGCATTCTGATCTGTGTGATAGCAGCAGGATTTAAGATGATTTTTGGCCAAATGTTTATTCCTGTTCATACGACTGGTGAAGCATTATTGTAAAAAGTCAGATCCTATACAGTTCCTTTGTGAGCCAGTATTAAATAAATAGGTTCACTTAATAGAGAAGAGTGACATAGTTTAGAAGGCAACTGTCTAATCTGTTTTCTACTTTCTGTCTCTTTTCTTTCTAGGGGAAGTCTGTAAACTATTACATCCCTCCACCCCCATTAGAGAAGCAAAGGATCAAGCAGTGTGATATAAAGCCTAGAGAAAAAATCATCTATCCTGGTCAGGAAGCATTTTTAAATATTTTTTTTAAATATTGCATGTATTAAGATTATGTGAGCCAGGGTCTGTAGATTATCCCCTGAATTAACAAGGAGCAGGTGAGCATGCACCCCGAGCAGGTCATGTCCATTACAGGCCTGTCCTGTACAGCACCACGGATGATTCCCTACAGCTTCCCTCCCTCAGGCTACAGCCAGTTGTCAAATTTATTTCAATTAAGCTTTTTATAATGGAGCGATGTCTCAAAGCAGATTAACAATTGTATATTAATTACTAATGTCTAAGGCCAATCCCAATCTGGGTATCAGTTCATCACAGGGTTTCCCAATCTTCACCCAGCCCAGGATTCAAAGTCAGACTCAGGAACTGGTGTTTGCAGCAACTGGCTAATTTTGCACAAGAGGATCTGTGCCATTTTGATGTTTACAGTACATCCGGAAAGTATTCACAGTGCTTTACTTTTTCCACATTTTGTTACGTTACAGCCTTATTCCAAATTGTATTAAAT
>JAVSBV010000147.1:7782230-7797427 GCA_033117975.1 Parotocinclus spilosoma | reverse complement strand
ACGTCTGAGCTTGTGGAGCTTGCTTTGAAATGGCTTCCTCTTCGCACTGTAGAGTTTCAGCTGGCAATGGCGGATGGTATTACAATCCAAGCAATTGGGGGTTAAGGGTCTTGCTCACGGACCCAACTGTGGCAGAGGTGGGATTTGAACCCTGCACCTTCTGGTCCAGAGTCCAGTGACTTAACCACTAGACCACCACAGTCCCATACTGTTGAACTAAAGGACCATAAGGACCCATTTACTGGATCCTCGTCTGGTCTGGTCACGGATTCTCGAGTTCCAAAGCAAACAAATATAGGTTTAATATTAGATAGAATATCCTACACATTTTAACCTGTAGATGCCAAGCTGGTAGTTTATCACTTGTATCACCTCTAGGCTGAAATTGTTGGATTGTTGCTTTGCCTGCCTTATTAGAGTTAGAATTTTATTATTTTAATTGCTATGGTAACGTCTACTTACAGAGAATCCACTGAACAGAGATATTTGTCGGAAATATTTAGCGTTCCAACCAGAACTTTGCAAATCAGAGGCCAGTTTTACGTACTGCTCTGACAAAACATTTGAAGTAGGAAAACATATTCTCTATTATGAGGCTATGATGATGTTTTAACTGTTTGTGCTTGGGACTCAAAGAGTTTGAAACCCATGACACAACGCACACACGTCACCACAGTAAAATAGGATTATTCAAAATAAAACGACTTTAGAATACAATAATGAAAGTATCTGCAAATGCATGCTCATAGATTTCACTGACATTATCTGAATGATCTTGAAAAGAATTGTCATTTATGACTTTTGTAGATCACGTGGATGATTGATTCAACATATGTATTAAATTGTAAGATGTTGTCAAATTCAACTGAAAATTGATTGCTTTACAATTGCCTTTGAGCTTATGTATAAAAATGCACACATATCAGCCAAAACAAAAGCCACCTTGTCCCAAAAGATTAAATTTGACATCCATTTACAACCAGAAATCAGAAAAAAGTTGGGACTGTATGGAAAATGCAGATAAAGGAAAAATGGTTTTATACTTTTTCTTTTAACCTGACAAATTTTTTATGTTTGCCTGGTCAACTGCATTTAATTTGTTAATATACATTCCATTCAGGCCTGCAACACTTGCCCAAAAAATTTGGGACGGTAAAGACGGTCAAACATTTATCACTTTATACGCTTGCCATTCTTTTTTACCACGCTTAAAAGGTGATACCAAGTGATTTGATGTCTCAGGTATTATTTTGTACATTCTTTCTGCAAACACGTTTTAAAATGTGCAACATTTTAACATCATGTATGTAGTATTTTTTTATCTCAAAATTCTTTACATATTCTCTATGGGGACAGGCCAGGACTGAAGGTAGGCCAGTCCAGTACTTGTACCCTCTTCTTCCACAGTCATGCCTTTGTAAAGTGTGCAGCATGTGGTTTTGCATTTTATTTGTTGAAAAATGCATGGAAATCCCTGGAAAAAATGATGTCACTCTAAACTCTCATTGTACTTTTCTAAATTAATGCTGCCATCACAAAAGTGTAAATGGCCTTTGCTCAGGGCACTGACACAGCCCAATACCCTCTCAGACCCTGATAACAGTGGTTATTAAATGGTTATTTTCGTCTTTGGTTTAGAGCACCGTTTTCTAAAAAAGACCAAGACAATACACATTTCCACGATGAATGACCATCCCAGATTTTTCTGAGCCCAGAGAAGTTAGCATTGCTTCTGGACATGGTTAACAAAGTTTTTTAAGTAAAGCTTTAAGTGGCATTTTTTAATGTAACTCCATGTAGTGCTTGATAAAGGTTTGCCAAAATAACCCCTTACTCTTGTGGTTATATCAGTTATTGTTGAATCGCTGTACTAGATGCTTGTGCCTTGGTGTTTATTCGCTGAAATTCCTCCATATTTATTCAATTGATTCATGATATTATGCACTGTAAAGGGATTAATATGCAAATTCCTTCCAGTCATTCTGGGAGGACCATTGGTTTTAAACATTTAAAAAAATTCTCACACTGGAGACCATCTGTTCATCCTTGAGTGTCAAAGACTCTCCTTTCCTGGATGCTGCTTTTGTACCAAATTATGATTGTAGTCACTTGGTCACATCACCTGTTTGAAGTCACATCATTATGTGTTTTTTTATGTGTTGCAGGCATGAAATGCAGAAATGAATGTTTATTAACAAAGGAAATGCAGTTGACAATGGAATATGTCAGGTTCATACTGCCGACAATAAATGAAAAGTCAAAGGAAATGTAAGGAACACTGTTAGTTACTGTCACATATATTTCTGATTTGTGAATGTAAATGCCAGGGAACAGGGTTTTTACAGCAATTCCACGCGCTGGGAATAAAAATAAAACAACATTCATTGGACCAAATGAACATAGCCAACATTAAATAATGTGAATTCGAAAGTGCTCGAAAGTTTGTGAACCCTTTAGAATTTTCTCTATTTCTGCCTAAATATGACCTAAAAACATTTTAAACATTTATTTACTAGAAGTAAATAAAGAGAACCAAAAAGATTCTACATTTCATTTTTTTATTGAGGAAAAGGATCTAGTACTACATATTTGTGAGTGGCAAAACCATGTAAACCTCTAGGATTAGCAGTTAATTTGAAGGTGAAATTAGAGTCAGGTGTTTTTAATCAATAGATGACAATCAGGTGTGAGTGGGCAGCCTTTTTATTTTAAGAACAGGGATCTAGCAAAGTCTGCTCTTCACAGTACATGTTTGTGGAAGTGTATCAGGGCATGAACAAATGAGATTTATGAGGACCATAGAAAACAAGTTGTTGATGCTCAACAAGCTGGAAAAGGATACAAAACCTATATCTCTAAATATCTAAAGAGTTTGGACTCCACCAGTCCATAGTCAGACAGATGGAAGAAATTCAAGACCATTTTTACCCTCCTCAGGAGTGGTCGACCAAAAAAGATCACTCCAAGAGCAAGGCATGTAATAATCAGCGAGGTCACAATGGACCCCAGGGTAACTTCTAAGCAACTGAAGGCCTCTCTTACATTGGCTAATGTTAATGTTCATGTGTACAACATCAAAGGAACACTAAACAACAATGGTGATTGGCAAGGAAAAAAACACTGCTCTCCAAAAATAACATTGCTGCTAGTCTGCAGTTTGCTAAAGATCACGTTTGACAAGCCAAAATGCTATTGGAAGAATGTTTTGTTTATGGAGAAGTCCAACTTTTTGGTTTAAATAAAAAGCATTATGTTTGGAGAAAGGAAAACAGTGCATTCCTGTTTAAGAACCTCATCCTATCTGTGAAACACTGTAGTGGTAGTATCATGGTTTGGGCCTATTTTGCAGTATCTGGGCCAGGATGGCTTACCATCATTGATGGAACAATGGATTCTGAATTATATTAGAGAATTATAAGGCAAAATGTCAGGACATCTACCCATAAACTAAATCTCAAGAGATGGTGTGTCATGCAGCAAGATAACGACCCTAAGCGCACACCACATACTGAAAGCAAAAGTTCACATATTTGTGATTAAATGTTACAAATATGTCATTTTGGATCATTTTCCTTAATAAATAAATGGCCAAGTAGAATATTTCCATCCCATTTGTTTATCTGGGTTTATCATTTAGGTCTTGTGTGAAAATCTGATAATTTTTTGGGATTATATTTAATATAAGAGAAATAAAGAAAATTATAAAGGGTTAAAGGACAAACTTTTGAGCACCACTGTGCTTAATGAAAAGCACCACTCTTTAATAAAAGTCGCTATCAGCATCAGTGGCCATTTTAATGACAGAAACTATATATATAGTGACTTTTATTAAACCAAATAAACAAACAAACCAAATGACCAGTCATTAACTGAAACAGAAACAGCTGTGTGTAAAAGTAGGTGAGGAACAGCCAAACAAGGTGGGGTTGTGGAACACAGTTTCATGTCACAGGTCATACTGCTTAGCAGGAGTGAGCACAGCAACAAGGCATATAAGGAAGGTCTCTCCCAGGTAAAGAAGTCAAAGCACACCTGGATTTCAAGATGTTCTGTTTTACAAAGGCAAAGAAATGTGCAACATTAAAGACTGTACATGCAATAGACTTAACTTACTGCACCAGATGAGTCACATCATGCTTGCTTTCGTTCAAAATCAGAGGACGTCCACCAGTGCCACCAGCTCAGAACTGGCAGAAACTAGTGGGACTCAAGTACTGTTTGGCGAAGTGGTCTGTCTGACCAAAAGTGGTATTCATGGAACTATTGTGGCCGAAAGGCCACTACTGTATTTTTGTTGTTAAAGTATTATATATGTTTAAAACATACTTTCAATTGTTTTAACATTTAGCTTATTAGAGACAAACTCAATACAAAAGGAAAAACCTGAATCTTTACTATTTTTAGGGATACTGGGAGCCAATTTCGGGGTGCTTTCTAGACACGCCTATGCAGTAAATTACACTGTATGAAGATCTTACAGAGCAGCACAGTGACTCACAGCAAGACAGAGTGGAGCAGCTTGGGTCCTTTCTGTGTGAAGTCTACATGTCCGCCCCGTATCTGTGTGGGTTTACTCTGGGTACTCTGTGTTCCTCCCACAGTCCAAAGACATGCGTGTTAGGTTAACTGGTGTCTCTCAACTGGCCTTTAGTGTGTGACTGTGTGCATCAGTGTCTGTATGTGTGCCCAATGATGGATTGGCACCCTGTCTAGGGTTGTTCCTGCCCTTGCCGGGTGGGCACCGCCTGGCCCGTGACCCCGTGTGGATTAAGGGGTAGATAATGGATGGATGGAAGATCCTACAGGATTCGGCGAAGACGTGCAAGAAATGCCAGGCTGAAGTTTAGCTACAAGTGCCAAGTGGATATACTTCCCTTGTTTTAAAGCATACTTAGATAAATAAAACCTTTATCCCAAAAATGTTTTGTAAAAGAAAACAAAATAATGACCGTCAGCCTCTCCATCACTAAAGGTCCTTTTGTACTATACTACAAAGTGTCCACTAGAGGACGGCAGAGTAGCCAATAAACACACCAGAAAAATTAAAACGCTTTAGTATGTTGTGTATTTAAACGTAATTACATTCGGCTTTTGTTTATTCACTGTCATGAAACATTAAATGACACGAAAGTCCTTCAATTACGAAACGTCTTAATGTTGGACTGGTGACTTAAGTTGCCACTTAATTATGTTCCTTTTTATAGCTGAAAATGAATTTTAAGCAATTTTAATATAAAATATGCAGTTGGTTTATTCTCAGAATACAAAACAGAATTGACTAGAAGAAAATATTTGCTTCATCACAATTGCGTACCCAGTGATCACCTTCAGGACTAAAAAACTTTTGCAAATATGATTCAACTGGACTGAATCGAAACTTTCATATAAATGAATCTAAATATTTAAATAAATTGTGAATGTGAAACACAATCACTTTGTTTGTCAGACCCTGTCTTTGCCATAGGCAGTGCAATCAGTCAGCTAGGGCTTCAACCTGCAGGTTAATTATTATTTTAAATGACAGTAAAAATATAAATGCTTTGGTTTAATGGGACTAACAACCATTTAGCACAAAACATTGCCAACGACTTTGCCAAATCACTAGAACAACTAACAATTATATTCAGTAACTAATGCTCAGATATTGAAAATTAATAGAAAGCATCATGTTTTATTTCTGGGGTAATGCTGAACTGCATTGTATTAGACAAATGCATCATATATTATATACTGTAACACTTTACTTCACTGAAATAATCCCTTTTGTCTTGCAGTCTGAAATCACATTTTAAAAAGGTTTTCTTTTCCGTTAATTCCTTACAATGTTCCAATAATGAGGGGGAAAATGGAACGGCCCTGAACATTCATTAACAATTAATTTAACAAGTACAATCCCTATCCCAATTAAATTGGGATGTTGTGTAAAAAAAATGCAATGATTTGCAAATTATTTTCAACTCATATTCAATTAAATACACTGCAAAGACAATATATTTAATGTTCAAACTTACTTTTTTTTTTGCAAATATTCACTCATTTGGAATTTGATGCCTGCAACACAAATGTTCTAGCCTTTTTAGAACATTCCACTGGTGAGTGTCATGATTGGGCATAAAGGGAGCATCCCCGAAAGGCCCAGTCATTCACAAAAGCAAGGACGGGACGAGGTTCACCACTTTGTGAAAAACTGCATGAGCAAGTCCAGCGGTTTAAAAACTTTTATCATTGTGAAATTGCAAGGAATTTTGGAATTTCATCATCTACAGTCCATAATATTATCAAAAGATTCAGGGAATCAGGAGAAATTTCTCCCCCTGTAAGCGGCAAGTCCGAAAACCAACATTTACCGGTAATTCCTGTGACCTTCGATCCCTCAGGTGGCACTGCATTAAAAACTGATATAATAATTCTGTAACGGTTATTACCTAATGGTTTCAGGAACATTTCAGAAAACCATTGTTAGTAAACACAATTCATCTCTTCATCTACAAGTACCAGTTAAAACTCTACCATGCAAAGTGAAAGCCATATATCAACAACAGTCAGAAACACCACCGGTTTCTGGTCTCATCTGAGATGAGCAACTTTCTAGCCATAGTTAATGTTACTGCTAGTAAATAAATCTATAAGGAGCAGGTAGTTTTAATTAGAAGTACCCTGATATGTGACTAATAAGTTTATTTATATAGTATGTGAACTATATGGAACTGATATAACGGACAAAGGTATCTTGTGCACAACTTTATCCATATCAGCTGCAGATCTTTCCAGCTCAGTAACATTCAGCCTCATGGTTGCTTCTCTCATGACTTCCTTCTTTAATTGTCAGTGGTTTTGGCTGGAAAGCTGTGTCTAAGCAGAGTCATGGTTTTGTTATTCTGTACAAAATGCAGTGCCTATTTTTGGTTGATAGACTATTTTCTGTCCAGAAGCGACAATCAGAATAAAGGAAGTCATTTTTAATGGCTTTTAACAGGGGGGAAAGAAGATATGAGGGTATGTTTTAGATATGAATTATGATGAAAACACGATATTTACAGGGTGAGTCTAAAGTCACAGGTCACAAAGGGAAACTTACATATTTAAATACCCCAGAAAGTAATGAGTGAGAGGGCCCACCATTTAGCCTTTGTTTTAGGCTATATTTTATATTTGGGGTTATCTTAAACAAACTGTGTATGCTGAGAAAATCCTTAACAAACACCACCTTCAGCACGTCATCGTAGAGGCTTGTGATAGCATTTCTTCAGAGATTCTCATGTGAATTCATAATGACTTGATCCTGTGCCTTCAGCTCTGCATTCAGCACCAGGGACAGCACACTGAACACATCAAATAGCTGTGCATCACAGGCAACGTTCCCAGTTGTTGTTGCAACTTTCAATGTGCTCACCCATTACTTACTGGAGTATGCAAATATATCATTTTACCTTTTGATTTTGGAACCGAAAAGGCTTCTGACACCCTGTACTGTACTATGGGATCTCTATTTAAGTTAAATCTATGCCAAAAGTAAACTCTGCAATGTGCAGGTACACAGAGCCAGCACTTTTAGCATTCTAGCCATGTTTTTTGTTAAATAGACAATGTGCATTGTTCATACTTCAGAAATGTTTAATTTTTTAATTTAAATTTTTTAATGAAATAATTGAATGCAAACTTTATCATTATAAGAAATCAAATCAAATAGTGAGCAGAATGCATCGTTACACCCATACTGTTTTAACAGGTATGCTTTTGTGTCTGGTAGTTCACTTCAAAATCTTGCTTTATTTTAGTATCAGTGTCATATTGTCACAATAATTATTCAATTATTCATAATAATAATTGCGGATGTTTAAAGCCGGGTTTGGGCTTGCATTGTGAAAGTTGGGCGGTGTGCTGAGCAGAGAATTGTGGTGTCCAGAATGACCTTCTGCCTGTATACCAATAAATTACAGGATAAGCACTAGTTAAACTTCTGACAAATGATGTTCAAATTGGTTTATTTGTTTACTATACTATGTGGTTTTATATAGTACGGTGCATGTAACTGTAAAAATTGCAAGTAATAATTGTTTCATTACATGGTAAATGATATGCCTGCATTTTATCCGCTTGTATTTAATTTCACAGCAGGGTGCACAGTACATTTGTAAAACATGTATTTGAATTATTGCTCCTGGTAGCTGGAGTTCTGACACTCAAATGATATGATAGCAGGCTCCATGAAACCTGCCAAAATTGCCATACTGTGTAAACTCGTGGCTTAATTGCATTGTAGGGATGTAGTAATGTACTTTATTTCACATAAACATGTATTGACTGTCCCAACAACTGCACCTACTCAGACTCCTTATATAGGTTCTAGGTAACTGGTTTTCAGTGGCTTAGTAAGCGCTCATATACTACAATTGCAGCCAGTAGAGCAATAGGCTGGAAATCAACGATGTATTCCTTTAAAGCAAAGCATGATGTAAGACTATAATGTTGCTGGGTAGAGTAAAACTAGCAGTGGCTGATTAAAATCTGTGAAAACATGTTAAACACACCTCAGCTGCTGGGAAGGAGTGTGAATTGTAACAGCTTTACGCACAAGAGAGAGAAACAGAGAGAATGAAATTCCATCTGCCTACACAGACGTGTCTTTGTGTAAAGGGAAAATCTCTTTAAGTCAACCTTCTTTGTCTTCAGCTAAAATAATAATTCAGGTTTATATTAAGACTGAGTGTTTCATTCTGTTTCCTTAAACCCTCATTTAAAAGGGGAGATTAACATATTATTTCATTTTAGAAAATTCTGAAATTCAGAAAGGCATTAGGTTTCATCATACACTCGGATTGCTGTAAAAATGATTAAGCCATATAAGGCTCAAAGGAAATGAGCTATTCTTCAAACAGTACAGATCAAAGTTGTTACCATATCTGTGTCACACAAACAATATAGAAAAAAAAACTATACCCTTCAATTGATCTATTTTTGTTCTAAAGAATGAAGACCCCTTTAAAAATTGTTAATAAAATCAAATTCATTACTATTCATATAGTCATTTATTTTTTGTTACCCCTACTCCTTCACACCCATATACATCCTCTTTTCATGCATACATAACATTATTCATAGCCATACTTTCTGCACTTGCGTCCCACTCCCCAATCATGTACCTGAATCATAACAGAAATAACAGATGGGGCTGCACAGCAGCTCGGTGGGTAGCACTGTCACCTTACAGTGAAAAGGTCCTGGGTCTAGGTGCTCTCTGTGTGGAGTCTGTATGTCCTGCATTTACTCCGGGTATTCCGGGTTCCTCCCACAGTCCAGATTTATTTAGCTAAATTGAGTATGTGGGGCAGTGGTGGCTTGGTGGGAAGGACTGTCTCCTCACAGCGAGAAGGTCCTGGCTTCAATCCTCAGGTTTTAAAGATCTTTCAGTGTGGAGTATGTCCACCCATTCTCCCTGTGGGTTTACTCTAATTGGTGTCTCTAAAGTGTTTCTAGTGTATGAGTGTGTATGACTGTGTATGACCTGTGAGGGATTGGCGTTATTGTTTTGGGTTGTTGATGCCCTTTGCCGCTGGCTGGACACCAGCTTCACCGTGACCCTGTTCACGATCAAGCAGATAAGGAAGTGAATGAATGAACGAATTGAGTATGCTAAAGTGAGTGTGTGAGTTTATGTGAACTATGATGGACTGGCACCCTGTCTAGTGCTTTGCACCCTGTGCTGCTGATTATGCACCGGCATTCCCCTGAGCCTTTTCAGGATTAAGCAGAAAAATGTGAATAAATAAATAATTACCAGATAGCAATTAGTGATCACATTTACTTACTTGTGTTTTGTTGAATTGGTGTCCTGACTAGGTTTTGCCAGCTGGTCACCAGCTTGTCTGCTTTGGGAGAACATGCAAACTATCCACAAAGACATTTATATCTGGATCTGCAATGTGCCAACATGCCACCTGAATTATATTAATTGCTGGCATACTTCATAATGTTAATCCACATCAGAGGATCTTCAACTTAGCATTCATAAAAGGACATTTCAAAAGCTGGTACTGAAAAGTGAAGATGGCTTGATGGTCATGTGATCCATGTTTTTTTGTGCATTTGTCTGTAACAAGTGAGAAGAAACCTAAGAAGAGTTCTGCATTCACTAACACAAAGCAGTCTTGGCATGCCTGTAATTCCAGTATTTGATCCCTAACCTGGAAAAACATTTGCACATCAATTAAATGAATACCCATGGACACAGCACATCTACCCATAAGACACAACATGAATGTGGAAGATCATCCATCACTCGTTTCACAAAGCATTAATAAGAGAGTGACATAAAGTGGGGACCAAAATTCTGAACAACTAGAAAAAATACTGCTTTGCTTACTACGTAAATGTAATAACAATGTTTTCATTACAAATCAAATAATGAGCATAATAATCTGAGATTAAAGTTGAATGTTTGTATATATATGAATTTGAATGTTGTATATACACAAACATATATATACATATATGTATATACATACAGGGGTTAGACAATGAAACTGAAACACCTGGTTTTAGACAAAGGTTTGGCTATAGCAGGCCGGCCGTGTTTATTGACCCTGTGGATCCCTGTGGACAGTTCTGGTGGAAACAGGAGAGTTGAGGTGCACATTTAATTCTGCCATGATTTGAGCAGCCGTGGTTTTATGTTTTTTGGATACAATCCGGGTTAGCACCCGAACATCCCTTTCAGACAGCTTCCTCTTTCGTCCACAGTTAATCCTGTTGGATGTGGTTCGTCCTTCATATATGGTTCATATATATATTAATTATCTACATCTTACCTTTTATGGGCACCTCTATCAGGGGCAGGTGAGCTCCTAATTACAACGGTTTGCAGCCAACTGACAAAGCTACATCAAATAACATTATTATACAGGCCAGCTAAAGCACATCTAGACAAAAGATTTAAGTTTAAAGCCAAACTGAGGTCCTCTGTGCCTGCCCCTGCACTTTCAAGTTTCAAATTAACCAACCAGCTGTCCTGTGACAGACTAGAAGATGATGAAAATAAAACCTTATGCAGTGCATCACAACTACTGTATTAGATAACATCACACTGTTATCTAATATTCATTTATTTTATTTTTTTTTACGGCATTATTTAGTACAATGACAATGGAAGAACTGCTCAAGTCCCTTCAGAAGAAGTGTCGTGTTGAGTGTGAGGAGGCTCACAGGCAGTTGGTGTGTGCACTCAATGGTTTGGCAGGAATCCATATCATCAGAGGTACCGTGTGCTAAAACATTTTTTCCATTCTCTCAGTTCCAGTGGAGCTATTTCAAATGTTTCTTTTTTGTGTACTTTTGTCTCTGATAGGTGAGTTTGTTGAGGCAGCAGAGATGTACAGAGAAGTCCTGCGCTCATCAGAAGAACACAAGGACAGACTTAAAACAGATTCTCTGCAGGTCCTGCTCACAGTCTGAGGCTCACTGTTTGCTCTTACATGGATTTATCCCCCATTATTTATCTTAATGATTTATATTACTTCGTTCATACTACAGAGACTACATGCGACACACAATTTGACTGAGTTGCTAAATGCAAAGCATCCTGGTATACCTCCTACTCTTCGAGATGACCGTCTAAAAGAGGAGGTTAGTTCAATAGTATATAGTGTGTGTGTGTGTGTGTGTGTGTGTGTGTGTGTGTGTGTGTGTGTGTGTGTTCGTGTTAATTTTGACAGCAAATTTTGTTTTAGTTTTAGTATTAGTGTTCTGACTAAAATGTCATTTTGTTTTAGTCATAATTTAGTTATCTGAATTGTTTTTAGTTTTAGTCTAGTTTTAGTCAACTAATTATCATAATAAAATAGTCGACTAAATCTACAGTCAATTCAGTCAACTAAAATATAAAGGGTGTAAAATGTGAATAGTTTTTCTTCAGTTCCCATGAATTATTAAAGTTATTATATACACTTACACGAAATGAAAGAAATATTAACCAATTATGGAATATTGTTAATGTTTGAAATATCAATATCTTTTAACAAACATCTTTCTTTACCTGACCTTGCATATTGAGCAGAACAATAAAATATTGATTATGAGTAGGTTTGCTATGCCTGAGAAATAAATGCATTGTTCATAACAAATAACATACATTAAATAATAAATTTTTTAACTGAGTACAGTAAAAGCAGCAGTGCCATTAGTGCAAAAATAAGCACCAAACATATAACAAAAAAATACGGTATTTATAACTAAATTTAGTATTCACAGGTTAATTATTTAATTATTATATTATATTATTATTATTCCCGGGTTTAGATCAAATTTGTCAATTTGGACGTCACTTTCCGTCTCATTTTTATTCGTTGACGAAAGTGTCAATTAATTCCATCATAGTTTTAATCGTTATTAGTAGTTTTTGTCATAAAGAGGTTCGTTGACAAAAACTATGACAAAAAAAGATGGCCAACGAAATTAACACTGGTTTCGAATTTAAGAAAGAAATAGAAAAGTTTTGGTTTCAACAAAGTAAAAAATAATAAATAATCTATAATTCCTTACAAGATTGAAATGTATTGCTCTGGAAACGTTGGCTGTTCTTGTGTAAGAGAAGTGACTTTTAGACCCCTACGGATGAACGTCATTCATAGCACAGGTTAATAAAACCATGTTTTATTTTCATAATAACAACTCTCAAGCACACAGGCAAGCTTTAATCTGCAAAGCATGGCTGCTCAATTACACTGCTCCCAAAAATGAGGGGTTATTTCATTACAATACAACTTTAAAAATTATATTAACTCTACAGGGTTGAAAGTCACAGGTCACCATTTCATGTCAAAAACAAAAGATAAACTGATCTCTAAATATCCCAGCAAGTAATGGGTGATGTAATTAGGTTATGTCCGGACCATGGTCGCTATCTTGAAGCAGCCATATTGGATAAAGTTTTTCCAACGGGAAAGTGGTTATATATTAGCATATCAATATCGAAAGAAATTGATTTCCGCAATCGGATTTGCAATATCTCTTGAGGTTCAAAAGTTATTAACACTTCTAAAAACTTGTGTTGGTCATTACAGGTAGCTAAAGGTGAAACTGATGATTCTGTCCTCCGGGAATCAAAGCGACAGACTCCAACAACCGACACCCAGAAAGACGACTGATTTCACACAGCACTCTTGCATCCCTTATGGCCGAATTCAGAGCCACTGGAACTAGAAACGCTAGCGACCAAGAAACCTCGATAACAATTTTGGCAGCCTTTGTGCCCTGCGCCTTTTGACTCACCCTGTACATAGTGTTAACTTGTAATCCAATTATGAAAAATAGGACAAAATAACATTAAAATGAAAGTGATCTAAGGATAAAATTAGCAAAAAGAGGGACAAAATGTAGAGAATGAGCTCGCCATCATAAACATCAGTCCACGTTAGCAGAAGAAGAATTATTCCCTTTGTGCACAGGCAAGTGTGTTCGTCTCTTGCTGACCCCCAGGATCATGACCTTCATTACCAAGGCGGAGACATGGGCTGAGGATTCTGCAGGTATGACATGACGACGGCTGATATCGACAGCCTGCAATAGAAGAAGGGTGTGAAAAAAATAGATACACAGCCAATAAAAATGCAGCATGAAACATAATGAACAAAAATGAAACAAACTTATGCCAGACTTTTTTAATTGCTTGTTCCTCGGATGTCCCTACTTAAGAATCTACTGAGGGGAAAAAAATAAAAATAAATCTTTATTTTTCAGCACTTTTAAATTTTTCGAGGACTATGTGGAATCAATACAAGGAAGGAAGAAGTAATAAAAATATTACTTTTATTTTTATTTTATTTGTATTATTTTTATTTTAAAATAAAATTAATTTAATCTACAATTAAATTAAAGTGAATCTGGAAAAATGTACAGAACAATACCATTGGAGGGCGGAAAAAGCTAAAAAATTATTTATTTAGTTTTTATTTCAACCATTAGTACTGCGGCGGATCTGCAAAATACCAAAACAATTTTTTCTTTTTTTGTATTCTTCAAATATGATCATCGGTAAATACGCAAAACAAGCAATAAAAAAAAAAAAAAAAAAAAAAAAAGTCTGGCCGTATCTAAACAAAGTACACAGTACAACTCACATGAAACTGCTCATCATTTGTTTGGTGTCCTCAGAGCTCCGCGAGTTGGCGAAACTGATGAAGGAGCAGTAGACAGCGATCCACGCACACCACTTGAGCTACACACAAACACGTGGTTGTTTATTTATGGAAATGTGTTGATAAGGAGGAGTTCATGTGACTATAAACACTATTAACGTTTACACTCATCTACGTCGGTGTTTGTTTTACCTTAAGCATGAGCCCACACATGCTGAAGATCATGCCAAGCAGGTTCATGTAATCTGGAGTCGGGTCCTCCAGCGTAGGGTTTGTATCGCTGTTCGGGGGTTTGTAGCTACAAGATGGCAATAAATACTGATTATTTTACTTTGTCACCATGCACCTGCAGATTTTAAACTGATTTTAACAAATGCATTCCTTAGAAACGTCAGTATGTAACTCACAAGCTGGCAATGTCACTTACTCATGTTTCCATTTTAGTTAATATTAGGGTCAGATTTTGGTCTGAATGACACACAGCCTGTTTTGTATTACAGGTTCAGACTGCTGGTGGTGTAACGGTGTGTTGAATATTTTTCTTGGCCCACTGTGGACACCTTAACATGTTTTCTTAATCACAGCAAAAGGTTCAACTGTGACCAAATGTCATCACATCTCAATCCAACATGGCTCATGCACGATGCGGTCATGTCAGCATGGACCAAAATCTCAGAGCAATGATTCCAGAACCATGGGAATTTATGCCACGAAGAATAAAGCCACTCATCAGCACAGAAGGTCTAAGTCCGTATGCAATTTATGTGTAATAAGGTGGAAGGTAAGCGTATATTTCAGACCTGTGATAAATTTGTTAGGAATGCCCACTGACACACTTTTATATATTTTATATATATAATTTAATATATACTGTATGTGTGCATACATATATACACTAAAAAATGTAAACAAATACACACATTTGTATCTATGTATATCTTTGTGTGTGCTTGCATTTTGTGTGTGTGTGTGTGTGTGTGTGTGTGTGTATGTATATATATATACAGTGAGTCCAAGAAGTATTTGATCCCTTGCTGATTTTCTTTGTTTGCCCACTAATAAAGA
>JAVSBV010000147.1:7767119-7782130 GCA_033117975.1 Parotocinclus spilosoma | reverse complement strand
GTGTGTGTGTGTGTGTGTGTGTGTGTGTGTGTGTGTGTGTGTGTGTGTGTGTGTGTGTGTGTGTGTGTGTATAAAGTTTGTTTGTTCTTAACCAGTAAACCAAATGAATCGATTCAACTTAACATGTGGCCCCTTTATGTTAACAGTAAAGTCCCCTCTTCAGGCTTAAAGTGCTTGGGTCTCACAGTGTTCTAATATAATAATCTACAATTGCAGAGATTCAGGTTTGAATCCTGGTGCTTCCTTCTGACAGGGCCAGACTACATTAATGCACACTTGGTTTTTGTCTGAGGAAGAAATAGCCAGTCTGGGGAATGTCTCTCAGCATTGCAACAGTCACTATTCCTAGCTCTGGTGTCTCTTCCTGGGCATAAATATGTTTGTGCCCTTGTTCTCCATGGACAGGCACCAGAGCTCCTATGTTTAAAACATTTGGGTGGTCCAGGGGAATCAAGCATGCCCTCTTTCCCCAGGTGAATTAGTACTTCCTTCTGAATGGGATCATGAGATGTACATAAGTAATTACAATACATTTAGTGAAATGTTCTGCATGTTTTATATACTTAGGCAGAGCAGTTGAGACAGCACTACATGACTAAGGTCAGCTCTGAGGTGTCTGAGGCTCAGCAAAACCTCCTGCCTGTCCTTCAGAACATTCGAGAGCTTAAGCGCAAGGTAGGTTGGCTGAGAACCTCAGAAATGATCTGCTCCAAGTTTAAACACGGCCACATGGAAACACGGTCTCATTTAGCTCTGTCTTAGGTGAACCTGCGCAGTCCCTGGTGGTTGGATGTCATCCAGCAGGCCATTCAATTCTCAATGGATGATGACTTGGTCGACCGCATTCAGAACGAGCTGACATGCAGCTACAAACAGCAGGCCAATAAATTCTCAATGGCGGACAAGTAATGCAGCTGTTCAGGATCATTTCAAATGCCATCACAGTCTGTTTAAGGCATTTTCATAATATTTGTTTTTAATTAATCCCTAGTCTCTGTTTCTTAGATTCCGGGATTCCAGAGGTCTCCAGTTTTTGCTCAGCACTCAGATGGATGAACTGATGAAATCCCAGAAAACTGTTCAGGATGCTGTGAAAAAGCTAGAAGCTCCACCTTCACAGGAAGTCATTGAGGAGGCAACTGCTTGTCACTTGAGGCCTGTGCGCCTTCCACTCAACAAGTAAGACCTTCTCAGCTTACGTACAGGCTTTTACTTATTGGCTATGCTTATTAGTTTTTTTTGCAAAAATGTATTTAAGTATTTAATAGTTAGGTATTTAACAGTTAGGTATTTAATGGCCTATTAAAGTATAATAAATAAAACATTTCATATGTTGGTACTGGGAACTTTAATTTGGCTTGCTCTGTTTTGGTTTTATATCATAGCTGTGTATTTTGCAAAGCTGATGAACTCTTCACCGATTATGAGTCAAAACTATTCTCCCACACGTAAGTAACTGTAAAAGCCTACCTTTTAACTCTATAGTTAACTAATTATCTTTTACCTAATATAGTAATATAATATAGTAAAATAAATCAATAAAAAAAGCATTCTTAAGCCACATTACTTAGATAAACTTATAAAAACTTTCATGACTTACAGGGTTAAAGGCCAGACAGCCATCTTTGAAGAGATGATTGAGGATGAGGAAGGGCTGATGGATGATAGACTTCCTACTACCAGCCGTGGTCTGTGGGCAGCCAGTGAGACAGAACGCACCCTCAAAGCCATCTTATCCTTTGCTAAGATCCGGCGCATAGAAACCGAACTCGTAGAGGAGGGCAACACCTTTATGGAGCTCTTTGAGTTCTGGAAAAAGGAGTACAAGGTTTGTTCATGTTAGAATTCATTATAGTTTTGTACCCACTTTGTAAAGGCTATCAGAGGCTACATTTATGAGACCACCTTGGATGCCAGTTTTAACAAACTATGAGTGTGGCGGATCTGCAAGCCCAGCCATGGGCACGTGTCAAGGAACAGTTAATTATCTCTCATCAACAAGTACACTACCCAAAGGTAGCATCTGAGAGCCTTTTTATAGAGCACTCAGGCAAGGCACAGTGTCTAACCAGAACCATGCCTGCAATCATTTACATATCTGCTTGCAACATAACTGCATGCCAAGTTTTGCAGCAATCTGCAATGCTTTATTTGTTATGTCTATATTATTTTTTTAGGTCTTACATGAGTACTGGATGACTCTAAGGGATCGTGTGTCAGCCATAGATGAGCTGGGTATGGCTACAGAAAGGTTGCGCGTGCGTCTTCCCGATGAGCCCAAACCGAAAGTCCTTCACATCATAGAACCACATGAGGTGTGCAGAAATGAAAAACAACACACTGGTCCTTTTTGCACGTGGTGTTAAGTACACATGTCTGTTTTTGTCTTGTTTGCTGTATGTGGGTTTAGGTGGAGCAGAACAGAGTAAAGCTGTTAAATGACAGGGCTGTGGCTAAATCACAGCTACAGAAGAAACTTGGTCAACTTCTTTACCTCACCAATCTAGAAAAGGTAACGTACAATTTAGAATTTCCGACACATTAAAGTATTCCTTACTAGTTGAAATGTGGCTGACAGCATTTTCTCACAGTCATGACTAGAGGCCTGCATTCATTGCAGGGTGAGTCTAAAGTCACAGGACACCCTTTTTATTTCAGAAACAAAAGGGAAAATTACATATCTAAATATCCAAGCAAGTGGTGGGTGAAATGGCCTATATTGTAGGCTAGGTCCAAAACATGGCCACCATCTTGAATCATATTTGATCATATTGTTCATCACAGGTAACTGAAGATGGAATTTACATTCACAGTATTTAGCGGACACCCTCATTCAAAGCGACTTACAAAAGTGCTTTAAGACATCAGTAACATAATCGATTCCTAATAATAAGGAATCTAAACAAAAATACACTTATAAAACTGTTATGTGCGTGTGTTTGTTTGTTTTTTTAGTAAAGTACGGTTTAAATGGGTCTTCAAATAGCATTTGAAGATGGCTAGCGACTCAGCTGTTCGAAATTGGAATGGAATAGATGTATTGTGAATGGATTCTGATCTGGGGAACTCAGTTGCTGTATCATAGAAGCAGAATTCAACAATCAATATCCAGTAAGACTAACAATTTCAAATAGCATTGTTGCATCAGTCATAGCTAACTTCAGAGAAACCGGGACAATTAACGACAAGCCATGTACCTTATCTGCAGTTTCTTTGGATTTGGCTATGAGGGATGCAACAGTACTGCATGAAATTGCTGGTCTCCGCTACCGATGGAGAAACCTCAACAATGGTTTTGGCAGCCTTTGCAAAAAGTCGTGTCTTTTGACTCACCCTTGATATATGTTGGCTTCTGGATTCTATGGCATATGATCTGGACTTGTGCACATTTTTTTCCAGACCTGCATAAGGCATGTTGCTTAATGATTGTTACAGCATTCTTTTTGATCTGTTTTGTCATCATAAAATAAGGATGCGACCACTAGTAAAAATGTAGTTCATTAACAACTTAATCTGCCCTGTCCAATTTATTGTATGAGGATATATTAACAGGCCTGACTTCATGCTGTACATGCTGATTTTTTTTTCCCACTGAACATTTATTCCAGTCTCAAGATAAATCCACAGGAGGTCTAAATCCAGAGCCATGCCCCATCTGTGCCCGCTCCCTGGGTCAAGAGGTGTGTTGAAGTTACATTGTATTTATTATAACTGTAGTTGGAAGCTCTGTTTTCACATCCTTTCCTGCACTTGTCATTTGTGTTTGGTTAGTGGGCTGTGCTCACCTGTGGACATTGTTTCTGCAACGAGTGCATTTCCATCATTGTGGAGCAGTACAGCGTTGGAAATAGAAGGAAAGCTATAAAGTGCGCCATCTGCAGACAAACCACTTCCCACGCTGAAATTTCCTACGTCTTCACCACGCAGGCTGCAGATCAGGGCCAGGAAATCCCTGTAAAAGTCAGTGCCTATTGATTCCTCGCAAACACAAACTGAACGCTTAATAACTGCTTTGTTGTCTTATTTTATTAAAATGTGGGGTGTAAGATCTAAGACGAGGTAAGATCAGGCATGTTGAATCATTTCTCTGTATTTTATGGCATTGCAGGGAAGTCACTCGACTAAAGTAGAGGCTGTGGTTCGAGCCCTTAAAAAAATCCAGCTGACTGATCCAGGAGCTAAATCCCTTGTGTTCTCTACGGTAACGCTTGTTTAAATCTGTTTTCAGTATACATTCATCAGTTTATATTTTTACATTTTATTTATTTATTTGTTCCCCTAGTGGCAAGGTGTGCTGGATATCATAGCCAAAGCTCTCTTTGATAACAACATGGAGTTTTCCCAGATTAATGGGATTCACAAGTTTCAGGTGCGCTTCCACTGCCATTTAGACTGAAACAGTTTGGAAGTCATGCGGTTTAAAATTTTCCTGTTTTTCATTATGGGCGCAAATACAGTACAGTTCAAAGGTCTTAGGCATTCTTTGTTTTTCAGTTTATACACTGTTTGAGTGGTGGATCATTTTCAGCACCACAGTGACGTAGTGAAGTAGTAGTGGTGCTTTGAAACGACTGGATAGGACACAGCATTGCTGCTGGAGTTTTAAACTACCTTAGTGTCACAGCTGGACTAAAAATAGTCCTGGCACTAATGAAGGATTAGAGGATGACTATCAAAATTGGTGCAATGACAGACACTGTCTCTGACATTGCGCCTACAAGGTAGGGCAATAAAGTAAATGTCTCCAATACAGTGGACAGTGAGTGAACAGTGTTTTAAAAACTCCAGTAGCACCGCTGTGTCTGAATCCAATCATACCAGCTCAAAACCCACTAACACCAGCACCTCCACATCAGTGTCCAATGTTCCACCCCACAAATAATACCTGACCTATGGGGGTCCTGACCGCTAGTAAGTATGTAGAGAAGCAGATGGATTACAGTTTGTAAATGTAGAACTACAAAGTACAGAAACTTAAGGAATTGACAGAAAATACGGTAAATTGGAAAAATACAAAGGGCCTAAGTCCTTTGCACAGTACTGTATGTCTGTACATTTTTAAGCTGACTGCAGGTTGAGTCCTTTTTATTCAAGAAGGCAATTTGCTAATGCCAGTATTTGTTTTAGGAGAACTTAAATTCATTCAAGTATGAAGAGAAGATCAACATCCTCCTGTTGCCATTGCACACCGGCTCAAATGGCCTGAACATCATTGAGGCTACCCATGTACTACTTGTGGAGCCTATTCTCAACCCAGCACATGAACTGCAGGCTATTGGCAGAGTGCACCGCATCGGCCAAACCAAGTAAGCCACAATCCAGGAACTACTGGACTGAATAACTGACAGTTGATTATGAAATATAGAATGAAGGAATCGGAGCAGTTCATGCAGCCAAGTGAAAATTAAATGCAAAAAGTGTACAAACAAATCACCTCACAGTTAACAATTTCCCTTTTTTGTACTAAGTATTTTACCCAGCATTACCCAGGGTATTACATTTCCTCTCAGATAAATAGTGTACACGTAACTGACCATCCAAGCGTTGGAAAAGAAACTGACACTCATTGTACCAGATGACCTTCTTTCGTTGAGATCTAACACTTCAGATTAACACTTGCTTGCCCAAAACGACACTTTCTACAGTGGGTTAGCGTGACAAACCTTCTGACCTGTCTGCAAATAGGCAGCCACCTGTGCAGCAGAGAGCAGTATGTGTTGTGGCACATTTCTCCTGTAACAAGCATTAACCATTTCAGTGACTGGTGCCACAGTAGATTTTCCATTCTGACCATACAGGATGGAATCCATTGCTGAAAGCTGTCTGTTGACCTACCCATTAACATCTCCCAGTGCTTTACATGCCTGTTATAATGACATAGCCAACATTTTTATTTGGCCTCTCATTTTAATGTTGGCTTAATGTTAATGTTTTATGCAGAAACAACTAATTTTTTTGAAACACAATTTAAAAAAAAAACAGGAGATACCAAACGAGAAGTTACTGAATGCAAATCAAGAAAAAGAATCAAAAGCACAGATATCCTTCTTATAGCTCTTATGATTCTGGAATTATTTCTCATCCATTTTTTTCCCCCTAGACCCACTTTTGTGCACAGGTTTCTGATCAAGTCCACAATAGAGGAGCGCATGCAGGCCATGCTGAAAACAGCAGAGAAAAGGTGAGTGTAAGCAGGAGTTTTAGGGAACAAGATAGTAAGTATATTCACAGGCCGATTTACATTTGCTTTACTCTCACTGCTTCTCCAGTCACAGTGCCACAGCCATGAAGCACTCGGAAGCATCTGTGTTCACAGTAGCTGACCTGGCTGAGCTCTTCACTGAGGACACAGACACACTTGAAATAGCTGAATGATCCCCGCCACACAGTGCGAGCACAAAAACCAGCAAAGTATAGCAGAGGATCATGGACCATTAAAACTACCAGCTCTCCTCAGCTAAAAACTAATTCGCTGTGGTCTTTTGTGAATTGATATGCTAATTCCAGTGCTATCATTCATTTGTTATTGTAATTTTATGCAGAAACCTGCTTACAACCACTCATTTATAGTCCAGGCTTAGGAATCATGTGTGGTAAGTAATGTTTTGTTAATTTTGGATTGTATTGCACTGATCATCAAGGAGAAACTATTAGTAGCACGTGTGTAGTTGATAACAGAAGAGGTGAACCACTGACCTTATAGCATACATGGCAGTACAGCTCAGAGATAGACCTTTAGTATAAGCATGGCTCATGCAATAATATGAATGTAAAAGAGCATATAGTACATACTCTGGCAGGCATAAATGTGATTTGATTGTCTCTGTTGGGAAGGCGTTCTGGGACCAGTAACATTTTTCCTAATTCTATTTTTTTCTGGCTAAACATAACATGTTTGGTACATTTCACAAATTTCAGGTCTTCTAGTTAACATTTTGCCAACTCATACATTCAATATTTGCACTATTTCAATAATTCACAACTTGTTTTTTTCCATATTGTAATAGCAATGATGGCACAGACCAAGGGTAAATTTAAACAGATGCTAAATATTTTAGTGTTTCCTGCTAAATAAAAGGTGTTGTAAAGATACTCGATGTAAATGTTTAAAAAAATGTTTTTACAGCACTGACTTTTGCTGATCCTCCTCCTATTTAGGTGGAGGATATATTTGTTTGGGGATACGTCGTTATGAACAATCCATGTAAATGTTTTAGCTATTTACAAGACAGAAGAATCATTATTCAGTGCCCATAAAAGCTTTCCTAAAAAGACTGCTTGTAAAGACTATATTGTTTGCCTTATTTACAGTCCCCTTGGTACCTTCCTATCATTGTGACAATCCTTTAGCTTGTATAAAATACATTTAGAATATGACAACAAGGGGCTATAAAAAGCCATCAAGTTTAATCATCAGCACTACTATAAAGGCAAATATGTAGGAAATTAAATTGAACCTGTCTAACACAAACAACATTTAGATCCCGTGTCTAAGGTTGTTCTGAAATAATTTCATTCACACAGTTAAAGTAGGGATGTTTGGTACTGTTTCCAGCCCACTTCTGTTTGTGTTTACTTCAATGGCCTTACTGGATTTGCTGCATTTTGTCAAACACCAGCTTCTCAGTCAGTGTAAACATGAACTACACTTGGCTCAGTAGGAAAAAAAATCGTAAAGCTGTAGCAATGCCAGTTAAAATCCTTGCAGACAAAAGAGGCAGACCGAACAGGATACCACCCTGCAACTATCCTTTCCCTTTATGTGATGAACAGACTCCTTATTGGTCAGTGATTTCAGACATGCTTGTAAGGTGTCTGTTATCTGTAGTGTTTTCAGTCTTACGACCCCTAATCTACGTGCTCTGTGTTACCTTGGACTCCCTCTGGCTTGCCTTATTTATGTGTGGAATCTCATTGTTGGTGTGGACATCAATTCAAGCTGGTAGTTTTAAGGTCGGAGGGAGGCTCCTACTTCATTAGAGCCATTTTTTGAGGTCTGGGTGAGATTGTGCACAACGGGTGGAGTTGGCAGTCAGATGAGGTTAATGGGTTAGAAGATATACAGACTTGTGTGACCCAGCCAAATAGAAGCAAATTCTCAGAAGAAGCCAAAGCAAGCAAAGTCTTTAAAAGATGACGCCCGTTCCTCTGGCATTGGTTTGGTGTCTACTTGCATTATGGACACTTGTCCCAGCTGTACATCTTGAGGAAGAAGGTGAGTCTGTTCTTTAAATCTCAATGAGGGCAAAAATACGTGTTGGCATTTCAGTAAGATTGTGTTTAGTAGAAACTCTCTGCTAAAAATCACATTTAGTCATAGACTATTCTAATTTTTAAAAAGCTGACTTTTAAACAATTGTGTTATTTTAGCTACCTAAAATAAACTACAATACCCTGGCTTAAAAGGTTATATTTTTTCATGAACCTGTGGCAGTCTCTATTGCTAAAATGTTAAATATTTGATTTTGTCCTGCCAAATAAATGTGTTGTAAAGATATTAAATGTTTAAAATAGCCACAATTTTTACAGCACTGACTTTTGCTGATCCTCCTCCCTTTTTATACATATTTTGAAATCAATGCTGTAAAAACTGTATATAGAGGCAAGCTAAATATGTAAAAAAAAAAATTAAATTGCTTTAAATGTGAACAGGGCATACTGCATTCATACATGCTATCTTTGCTCTACACCTCTAGGTAACAAATGTTTTATTTTTTCTGTTTGCCTACAGAGCTAAATGAAACAGTTATTTGTACCAATGAGCAGATACAAGTTATAATTCCAAGTTATTTCTTTCTCAACAAGGATCCTCCTGTATTTGTAAGTTTGGGCCTAATAAATTAGACATTTCTTAGATGTAATGTATGAAGGACTATTAATATAGTATATGAAGTCATGTTACAGAAGGGCTTTTCCTGTTCCACATTTTTCAATCAGATTTGGGATTTGCATCTAAATGATCCAGAATGCCGTGGTGCTGAGATTGGGGAGGACTATGTTTTCACAATCAAGACAAATCTCACAGATTGTGGCACCATAATGGTAAGCCTAGTAAACCAAACTGTGTTTTGAAACTAAGATGATCTGTAATTCCTGAATTTATCAATGAGAAGAGATAAGTTATTGTTGTTCTATGATGTAATATGGATGGGTTAAGGTAGAATATACAGTATTTCACATTTGGAAAATAGGCCTTTTGTAGAAGGAAAAGCATGAAGATCAAACATTCATTTCACACACACACACACACACACACACACACACCTTGTGATAAAGGTTTGTAACATGCAGAGGGCGTAGTGTGTTTCTTCTCTGGATTGGAAGACTAAAGAGCTTGTGGGGCGAGCCAGTATCCACACTGCTTTAAATTACGTTGATTTAAATGTAAATGATGACTGTGTTTTCACCAGTAGTGAATAGGCTAACCATAATTCAGTGTCACACTTGTACTCCCTCTTTTATTTATTCTCACACACCATCTTATTCCATCGTAGCATAACCTAGCAGACAAGTTTCACTCCGGCAGGATATAAATCTGTACTTAAGACCATGAGTGCCATTAAGAGGCACAGCGGCATTTCTTCTTAAACCCGCAAAAGGTTAACATTGCTTTGTGGGGATTACAATGCTCCTTGCTCCGCCTCTGGTAGCTGTAAAAAGCCTTTCTCATACTGCTTTGTTGAAACTCAACCTACTTATACAAAACAAATGTTTACTAATTATCTACTCAGCCTCTGCATTTTCCAGATTTGGCATAATTTTTTTCCTGTGTACAGGTGTTACTGGAACAATACGTTTACTTGCCAAAACTGCAGTAATAATATAAAGCAATTTAATAATTTACATGACCTCACTGACCATTCGACTTAGGCCTAAGAAAGAATGATTTGCTTTATGGTTTACAGATATGCAATAAAGCAACTCCAAAGGAGACGGAGAGCAGTGTGCCACGTTCAGCCATGGAACGCCTTTTAAACATATCAGTTGAACTCTTCTTTGCTTTCAGGCATCTGATGATGTTCACATCATGTTCACTAACACCATTCACAATAATGAAACAGAGATCATTACGAGAAGCTACGTCAACATTACATTTGGATGCCGCTATCCTGCAAACTACCTGGTCCAGCAGCCTAATGGAGAAAATATGATACGAGTGAATGTCAGGTGGGAGCCCACAGTGCACTATATCATCAGCTCAATAAGCACACGATAATGTAAATAGCAGACTTTTTTGGTTGTAGCTCACTGTATCCAGACCTGAACATGCAGATTATAATGTACTTCATTACCACTATTTGTCCATGCTTAAATGAAGCAGAACCTCAAAGTAAGTCTGTTTTTTCTTGTTGAACAAAAGAGGTAACTAATAGTAACCAAATAATAATCTAAGGATTATCTAAAGGGTCTGCTCCAATATTCTTCAAGTGTCCTTAAGCATCATTTAGAACATTCTCTACTTTGCAGGACAATCACTCTCAACACAGAAGATGGAAATTTCTCTGTGTCCATGATGCTCTATAAAGATGAGGACTTTGAAGATAAATGGACCACTGTTCCCTCTCTGATGCTTGAAGACAACATCTTTGTGAAAATTTACATGGTCTGTATTGTGATTTGTAAGCTATTATGTGCAATACTAAAGCTCATGCCAAAAATATTTCATTTAGTAGCACCAATAGGGCTGAGCTAATTATAAAATCCTGCTCCTGGAATTTAGAACTATTGCTCAATTTATCTTGGAAAGGAGGTTATTTGATACAGAGCTCTGTACCCAATGTACATAACATAATTTCTATTCATATTAAAGACCAAGTTAGAGTATGAAAAAAGTATTTCATAGTGTTTTATTCTACAACAGTTCTAAAACTTCTGTTGCATCGAAAAGTCAGTGTGATGACACAGCAGTTGAACCAATGGCCTTAAATGCATCGAGAAGGTTTTGTATTAATTTTCAATTATTTCAGCGTCACAATAATAAATACTGCATTGGCGAATTGCTGGTCTACCGGATTATTAAATAATTCTAAATGTTCAGATGAATTTTAATATTACTGTATAATTACTGTTTAATAATGCAACTGTAATGAAATGAGAATTTAAAAATGGTTCAGAACAATGTGTAATTAATGTCATACAACACTGTCTCACATGGTAACAGGTGACACTGTCTTTGCTCTATCAGGCCTCTGGCACACACTCTTGTTTACTCTCACCCTTGTTGGGTATCTGTTGACTGCCTGACTGCTCAGTGAGTTATTGACTAGCATGTTTGGACTGCTTGTCACACAGATACCAGCTAATCTGATGCTCAGAACAGAGAAGTGCTGGGCCACACCAAGCAATAATCCTTACAGCAATATCCAATACACCTTCATTAAAGACACGTGAGTGCACCTATAGTACTTCAGATTGTGTTCATTTGTTTCAGAAAATAATATATTCATTAATGTAACTGCTATTTATATCTGTGTAGCGCTATAGTAGTTGTTCGGGTGGGGTATTTTGTACAACTTTGATTTTGTAATATATTATTGATATGTATATATTAATCAACTTCTCTTCCCGAGGTTTAAACAGTCCTTCCTTTTAGTCTTAGCAGTTATTATTCAGTGGTATAAAAATGTACATATTTTATCCTGTTTTAAGCTTGGATTTGCATTTCCTAAAACTATCTGTCATCACTTGCAATCTGAAAAGATGCTGCTACAACATGTTAGAGCAGTTACTATGGGAGCTGATAACAAAACACCTTGTGCGACTCATTTCATGTGACCACAGTCTTAAGCGGTGTGCATTTCACCACAATGGCTGGGTTTGTCCATGACAACACAGACTTTTCTCTTCTTTCAGCTATTGCATCTGCAGCCACTGCCTTCCACTAAGAAAAGGTTTTTATTAGCCTTTTTTAAGGCTATTGCTTTTATTAGACTTTTAAGGCCTTTTTTTAAGATGTGCATGTCAGAAGCAAAACAATTCTGCTTAGATCTGCAGGGGTCTATATTTTATACTAAAGATGAGATACATTTCAAAAGAAATGAATTAACATTTCCTTAGGGTTGAAAATAAATGTTATCCATGCTTATCAGAGCAGCACTGATATTTGCCACATTTTAAGACTCCTACATAGTCTTGTACATTGTCATATTTTGTTATTATAAATGAACCTTATTTCTATTTACATTTTCTCTTATTAGGTGCCCAGTGCTAATAAACGACCAGACACTGGCAGTGATAAAGAACGGACAAGGTCCAGAGGCTCTATTCAGGATCCAAATGTTTAAGTTTGTGGGCAGTTCCTACACAGACATTTTCCTTCACTGCAACATTCAGATCTGCCACAGCAACTCAGGAGCATGCCAACCTGTAAGATGCCACTTTAACCAATATATTACCTCATATTTCAATTTAGAAAAGAGAACGTTTCTAGATATTCTGAAACATAATGCTACTTTCGTCCAACTTGAAATCATGACAGAATTGCTCTGGTGAAAATGCATCAGCAAGGGCTCGCAGAAATGTCGCTCTCTCCCACACTGTGTCATATGGACCAATAAGACGAATTATAGTCAACTCTGATCAAAACACTCCAAGTAAGTTTTATCTACAATTCTGCAAGGTATTTAAACGCATGGGTGATTTGATTCTCAGTCTACAAGCCTACACTAAACTGAATATATAGGCATTTATGGCATTACAATGGTTCAAGCTAGTTTTTGTTTTTTTCCAACAAAGGGACTTCACAAAAACCACATTCTGAAATTTTTTATTTTAATTTTTAAAAGAGTATGATACTCCTCAGCACATGCTGCAAATCCAGGCAGCAGTTAGCTGACTGAGTTGAGATGAGATGTGCCAGTTTTTAGTTTTTTACTTTCAATACACCATTACAAGAGATATTTAATATTTAGTAACAAAACAAACTTTATACTAATGATTTTGTCCAACTGTAGTGTAGTGTAAATGTTTTAGGCATATTTAATTTAGGCTACGCTATGATATATACACTATATGTTAAAACCTGATAGCTTTATGTTCAATTCTGCTCTAGATGAAAATGCACCCCCAGTGGGGACATTAGTGCTTGGAGTCCTGCTGGCGGTCCTTCTGCTCATCACTGGTATATTTGGGAAATTGTGGCTGAGCAGCAGAAGGTCCTATCCACCCCAAGAGGCTCAACTCACCCTGTCAAACTTCCATCGTATATCAGATGTAGCTACCTAAACTGGAATGGTTTAACCCACAAATGTTTATTTCGCACATAAATACAGAATTATAGAATTAATACACCAGAAATATTAGCCCGCTTTATTGTTTGTCATGTCGCTCTCAAGGAATGCAACAAAACGGTGTTTCCTTTTAAAGGGTTTAGGTTAGGCGACTAGGATGTCCATGCCAAAGGTTTGCTTCTTTGGTCACCAAGCATTTCTTATGGATTTAAATGTGTGTATGGTCATTTTGAAAGATCAAATCTTTACCCAGGTGTATGTTTTCATTTGAAACACCATGGTACTTTACGGTCAATGATATCCTGTGTCTTAACACGGTTCCAGACCCAAATAGCTCATTTTTATCTCATCAAACTAACACACCCAAATCAAAATACCAGTGGTGTCTAACATTCATGTTTGTACCCTTTTTTTCTGTCATGTTTTAAAATTTGCTTGTTAGCATGAAGTTTGAATCTGATTGTAGATTTGATGTTGACCCCAAAATCCTACCACCTTTTGCAAATCTTGAAATTATGGTTGGAGAAATTTTGGCTCTGTAACCATACTTGGCACTGTGTATACAATCAGGGTTAGGATTAGAACTCCGGCACGCACTTCCAGGCAGATTTATTACAAATGCTGAATAATTACATTTTTGCCAGTAGATAGTGGGATTTAATTATTGTAGTCATTGTCTAGTTTACGGAAGTCAAAAGAACTTTGTCTTAACTTTTTCCATGTTGATGTAAAGAGAATCTGGTCCCTGTTACCTTATTTGTACCCTAGTTATGGATGATGGTATAAGAAATCTTAAACACTCAAACTTAGTAAAATCCAAACAGGAGCATGCTTCAGTTGATTTAGAAATTTGGTTTATAAGCACGAGTGAATGAGGTTGAGAAATAGGCCAGTCCACATTTCAAGCTTTTTTTCCATTACATACTAAAATTTGTACTTTATAACAGATTGAATATTTGCTGTCATGTTTTTTTTTTTTGCTTTGCTAATCTATAAAAATCAAAGCTGCTTGTTTCAAAGCTGTTCTTAACCATCATTTTTGTTGGTAACAATAAAACTTTAACTGTATAGTATGTAAGTAAGTATATATGTACCGCACACCTGTACGAACACATATGAATATATATGTGTTGCATAATGTTCAGACAGCAACATATCTATGTTGTTTTACAAAAGTGTGAAAATCGTGTGCAGTGTCAATAGCTTTATTTTTTTTTATTCTTTTTTTTGCTGTTAAACGTGGTTTGGGAAAATAAGAAATATTTGAAATAAAAAGTTTCACTGTAATGTATGTGTTTTGTTCGTTTGTTATTGAGCTCACACGACAGTGTATTTTTTATCCTGTATTTTTTATACTGTAAGGTAGCAAGTGTTTAGTGCTATTGTGCCACTGTTCCAGTAACCAAGATTTGACTCCTGGCCTGGCTGGGAGTTTAAACATTCTCCCAATGTCCATGTGGCTTTCCTTTGTGAACTCCAGTTTCCTTCTAATCCAAAAACATGATTTAATTCAGCTGGCAATGCTAACGTCCTAACGCGAGTCAAAGTGTGTGTGCACTCTGAATTTGCATACTGTTCAAGAATGATTCCTGATTAGCCCTCCCTACATCCACCGCACTTCAAGATTCTGAACTGGATGAAGCAGCTACTAATAATAAATGAATTAACATACTGGTCCAGTATTGTAAGACATATGACCAGGTTTAGGTCCCACCTGAGTGCAGGAACTCCCTCCATCGGTTGGACATCAGGAGACGATGTGCCGCCAAGAACCTCCCACTA
>JAVSBV010000147.1:7739630-7760164 GCA_033117975.1 Parotocinclus spilosoma | reverse complement strand
AATGATTTGGCTTTTCCATTGCTTAATTCCTGTTCATCCTAAAAGAAAAAATATGGAGTTTCTAAAGAGATTAAATCTCTCAAGAAGGAGATCTCATCAGATTCTCATCTGAAAACTAATTCTCAGTTTTATCTCCCTTAACCTCAGAAGTATCTCATGTCTCATTGTTGTCTACTGCTATTTCTCCTAAGCAATTTTTGAATAAACATTTGTAACAAAGTTGATCTCTAAATGAAACAAAAGTGAGAATCACAAAAAAGTCTCCCGAGACATCAAAGATCAACATTTGAGCAATAAAATTTTCCTCTGGGCAAACATGTCAAATGACCATGATGAAACATCATGTATATAAGATATATACATCAAAATATATAAGTAAGCATGTCTTAATCATTAGTGTTATACTGTTGCAGCAGAAGATGATCCTGACCTTTCTTAAATATGGCCAAATTCTGCTGTGATGCCTGACTCTTCAGCTGGGTCTCCGTGGTGGTGGCCTAACAAATGGATGCTGCAGTTTTATCAGTAAAAATGTATTTAAAAATACTTCATTCATATATACAGTGTAAATGAAAAAGACAGCCTCCACGTGTCCTTCTCTGGAAGTAGTGAGAAATGGTGCAAGACCAACTCATGAAACTAATGTCATAGAAGAATCATTAAACTAGCAGACCAAGATACAAGCCAAGGTCAAGACCAAGGCAGAGAACATTCTCCTCAGGACGGATGGACACCCTTGCGGTCGGAAACCAAGTCTTGTCAGTGCACCAATTAAACATCAAGAGGAGAGTTTCTCCTCAGACTCTTCACATATCTACACAAGCCCTTGGCCTACCCAAAGCCGAATATTGTGCCCCTGCCTGAAGCAGAAGCCTGCCTTTGAACACGCTATACACTGCCTTTAACAGCGCACTCCAGATAAGTAGCTGTCTTAAAACCCACCCCTGTGTCCTACCTGTCAGACCTTGCTGGAATCACCGCAGCCAGCCCCCGACGGGACGTGGCTAAACTCACCCTGGCAAGAAGCACCCAGAAGTATGACTGGCATATCCTGCACAAAGCCACAGTCATCATCACCATACAATATAATACTTACATTTTTTTCTATTCACTGTCTGGGACTGTGGTGGCCTAGTGGTTACGGTACTGAACTATGGTATTCAAATCCCACCTCTGACACAATTGGGTCCCCGAGCAAGGCCCTTAACCCACAATTGCTTGGATTGTAAGACTATATTAATAGTAAGTTCCTCTGTATAAGGGCATCTGCTAAATGCCACAAATGTAAATGTGTCTTAACTCTTCTCCAGCCAATATCATCAAATGTGGTACACAGTCAGTATTAGGTATACTTTCTTAACACCATTATTTAGATTTCATCATTATTTAGCAATCATCAATCACGATTTATCAAACCTATTTTTTAGCCTGTTTATGCAAATAGAATTTAATCACAGAATTTTATTTTGTTAAAGCAGTTTGGTATCCCTGTGTCTAATACTCCATACTGTATGACCTTTTGTCTTTAGCAAAGCCCCCCAAACCCCACTCAAACCCTCAACCTCAATCAGGATTTATTATTTAAAAGTCAAATTGAGCATGACTCACGATCGGCACTGTCAGTAGATGAGTGGAGCTTTACTGGGTTACAATCAGCCGTAAGATAGAACATACAGTTAGGACTAATCAGATGTACACCAACGTTTCATTAACATCAGTGCTGCTGTTGTACTGCTAAAGGTCTACCACCTAAATAAAGTCCATCCATCATAAGTGGTAAAGTGTAAATCTATTGCTACTGACAGTAGAGACAGGGCCTAATGCTCTAGGATAAAATAAGAGCGTGCCAACTTTCTGACAACCAAAATGATGGGACTCAACAATCATTTTGCCACCTGACCACCAGGTAGCAGTAGAGTTGTGGTCCATTCATCAGATTATATTCGGTATATGGGGAATTATTTACATAGTAAGTTACAAAGCATACTATATTTAAAATATAAGGATCTTTCCAGGATCAAGTTGATCTAAGTACTGAGATTTTATCTGCACTGAGATCAATGTTTGATTGTGTCATTGTTGTTTCTGGTTCCAGCAGTGGATGAGAGTTTAGAGTCAGTAACATATCACATGTATATTCTAATGACATAATGCAATGTTGTAAAGCTGATCTAATTAGTACAGCCCGATCTAATTAATACAGCTCAGATGACATTCATACTAAACCCATTTTTTTTTTTTGCTGTGCACAACAGATAGCTGTATAAGAGGCAGCACCTTTCACATCTACTATTTTCACTGTCATAAGTTTACTTTATTCATTCACTTTCTGATTCACTTGATCCTGGACAGGGTAGCAGACAGTCCATTTCCCAGCTAGCAGCACAGGGTGCAAGGCAGCCCTAGACAGGGTATCAGTCCATCTTAGGGCACATGCACTCACACACTAGGAGCTGCACAAGAAGTTGTAATGAAAACACTATTTTCTTTTTGAGTCATGCTTTATCCAGTTACATGCATTGTGCATTATACATGTTCAGTGGATACTATTTGGACAACATATGCTTGAAGAAAAACAGTTTAAAGAAAAACATCAGCCGGTCTTGGTTAACCAACCTTTGAGTTGTTATTAAATTAGCTGATTTGTTTTCCTTGTGAGAAGAGAAAGTACCACTGTTTCAAGCTCTTCTATTGGATTAAACCATTTACGATTACTTTACAGTTGTTTGTTCTAAGAGGACAGCAGCACACAAATCTGGAAAACGGTTGAAAACCATGAAATAGTTTGTCCAGACTCTTATTTTCTTTTTATTTCTTCCCTATCCCATTTGACCCCAAAAAAGTGACTTAATTTGACTTGAAGTTTAATTTTAAAGATATTATAGGATAAGATAATCTCTTATTAGTAGTGCACACAGTAGGACAGATTTTAAAAGTGGAAAGATTAAAAATAAAAACATTTAGTTATATACATGTATAACAGAATGAAAAAATAAATATAGCACTACTGGAATGTACATATTCAGTAGATGTTCACTTTGACTTTAACTCTTTGAGGACCAAAGCACATTTTTGTCCCATACTTTAAATTGGATGGCAAATGTATGAAACCACTCAGTAGGTCACTGACTTTATATAAATAAGGTTGGTTTCGATATGTATTAATTTGTTTTATTGTCAAATTGAAATTAATTTTGTGTCAAAATAACTAAAATCATTAGTGTACAATCCTTATGGTCCTGAAAGGGTTAACCGTAATAGCTTTTCAGTTCATTACCCACATTTCTACAAGCAGAAGAAATTAATTATAAATGAATTAAAACACAGCAGCAGAAAATTCAAATTATGCACGTTAGGCACTCGTATATAATTTTATACCAAACAATGAATCATTCAAAAAAATTACAGACTTGGTCTTAAAACATATGAAGAGATTATATAATACAAGTAGATGTTTCTTTAAGAAATGTAAGTTTACTTGAATGGGACATTACCAGGGCAGGGAAATCAGGAGGGGAAGCTGTTTACGACATTCTTAATGCTTGCTTCACATGACCTTATCCCAAAATTTTATTATGATTACAGGTTCTCTACAGAACAACATTTCAATATTTAGATGATCTTGATATATTCTTTACTTTTTTATGCCATGCTTTCAAATAACATGGACACTAATGTCATGAATTCTGAGAAGTAATCTCTGCTGAAAATAAAACAGCAAAATCAGCACATGTTCAGTCTCAGGCCTGGGCCTGTGTGGGGTCTGCATGTCCCCTTCATGTCTGCATGGGTTTACTTCAGGTGCTCTGGTTTCCTCCCAAGGACATGAGTGTTAGGTTAAGTGATTACTATAAACTGCCATTGACTTGAGTTTATATATAAGATCAGATTTTAGGTATAAGATCTGAATTTAGATGCTGATAGCAATGATAAACAAACAAAAAACAACAACAAACAACTGAGTACCCGCATGGACATGACATACAGACTCCACACAGAAAGGACCCAGGCTGCTTCACCTTGGCTCGAACCCAGGACCCGCTTGCCATAAGGTGACAGTGGTACCCACCAAGCCACCACTCTGTCTGATCAAAGCATGAAGCAAATTTCATTTAATTGACATCAGCCTACTTATTTAACCCTTAAATCTTTGGTGGAATCATTTTTTCTTTACATTATGTCATTCTATACATCTTTATTTTTTGACTTAATAACTGTGATTAACTGTATAATACATAAAACTCTCACTTTATATACTCATTATTTTTTTTTAATCATTAGAGTTGTGGGGGGCTGAGGCCTAACCAGCAGCACAGGGCACAAAAGTAGGAACCCTGGACATGGTGCAGTTTATTGCAACGTACATACACACATGTAAACACACTTACTAAGTCACTCTCACAAGGACACTTTAGAGATGCCAGCTGACCTAGCCATTAAATTTGGTGGCAGTGCTAACCTTCAAGTGACACACTGAGAATAAAGTGTATTAGTGTAAAAAAATAAGTGTATTAATGATTTCAGATAATATGAAAACTGTGTCTAAGTAAATATTAAAATTAAAATGAAATGAAAATATCAAGATTAAGGTAATTTGTTCAGTGAGGGTAACGCTGGTACAATATTTATGCATAAATCTGGTTCAATTTAAACGTGAGTATGATGTATAAAGCTGCACTTTCTGTAGAGGTTCTGATGATCTGATGATAAGGATGATGTACTGAAGGCGTGTCGAGGATCAGTACATGTGATGCTGATGCTGAAGGGAGGTTGTACTCTAAATGCCGATGCGGGTCAGGCTGTCCTGGAACAGTCCAGTCCGCAGCACTAAATACATCGCGGCAGTTTTTTGTTTACCTTTTCCAGCTGAATAACGTATTGAACGTGGCTGGATCATCTCGATAGAGGACAACGGACAGGACCCGAGTATGGGAGCCAAATCATCAGCGCAGCGGGACAGCAGAGATGAAGATGAAGAACCGCTCGCAGGACTGAATGTAGCTCCAGAAGAGGACAGCGCTGAAGAAAGGGTAAATAATACACCGGGAAGAGTTCCGGCCAATTAAGCGACATATTATTCTCATGAAATATTCATCGCTATGTTATTCTCGTGCAATAGTCAAGCCTGGCTGTGTTTAGCAAAACTATTGCGGTGTAGTCGGTGCTTAATCTGCGGATAACTTTTTTTTGGTAATATATTTTTGCTGCACTGCAGTAGACAGAGATATGCTGCTGTAGCAGTTATGCCAGTCAGTAACAGAGAATAAAATCTTATAAAGAATGAATCTTATCTTATACATACAAATACAATTCTTAAATGAGCACAGAGTAAAATGAACTATATTCTTATGTATTATCCTAAATACTAGCTTACGATTTAGTAGCCTACGCAAGAAAAATACCTGAAGGTCCTCCCATTTCTAGGAATTTTAGCACCGAATTGAGTTTGTTATATTTTAATGATGACAATAAAGGCACAATTGATATTTTACTTTTTATAAATGTATGACAATGTGATGACACTGGCCTCAGGAAAACAGGGTGTGAGTGAGGATGGTAACATGAGTTTTAGATATAATAATCCACCCATCCAGTGGAAATATAAACTCAATACAACTTTTGGTCATCAGTAACCAGTTGTGGATTTGTCGGATGTTTAGGGTGCCCACAGTTTGCTGGTAAACCGTAACACAAATCAATGACAGCCAGAGGCAGGGCTCGAATCTGCCCAGCAGAACTTCCCAGTAGTCCTCGTTGGTTCACTTCCTGTCTCTGGCAATAAGAAGGCAACGAGAAGACTGACTGGCACAGAAAGAAAATGCATGGGTGTTTAGCACCAGTATTCCTACATACAGTTTTCCATTAAAGTAAATGTGGATTGACCCATTACCTCATTGCTGTGAAGTATTAGCTGTACATGTACATTTTTTCTATAAAGTTAAATGTAGTTTTTACTGTGGCTCATTGTCATAACATATTTACCCAAGTGAAGCACGGATTACTGCTTCTCAAACACTGGTGAAGTTAGAAATGCAAATTATGGATGAGAGCAATTTTCTGAAGTGGCACAGTGATGCAGTGGTTTGAACCGTTGCCTCACAGCTCCAGTGACACCGGTTTAATCTTAAACCAGGGCTCCACTTGTGTGACATGTGCATGTCCTTCCTGGTTTCTCCAGGTAGTCTGGTTACCTCCCACAGTCCAAATATGTGTTTTAAGTTATTTGGTGTTTCGCAGTTAAGAATATTAATGAATTAGGATTTTTTTATTTTTATAGGGGGTCACATGTTATTATTTTGATGTCTGTTTACATTATTTAGACAACATTAATGTGTAAATAACTACATCCAGATGGCCTGTTAATAAAATTTCAATGTAACTAATAACATAACTAGCCAACACAAAGTCAAATACATTTGAAAATAATAACTTAGATATAAATTTTAAAACAACTGCAAATATGTTGGGACGAAAAACATCTGCCTGAGTCTACTCTGAAGGTTTCTACCTTTCAAAGTTTATGGAGTTTTTCTTTGTCCCCGTCTCCCTAGGCTTTTTAAACTTTGGGTTGGTTTAGATCTTTAAAAAAATGTATTCTATATTTTTGGAAACAGGTAAACCGTTTATTAAGGTATAACTTAATACATGTGTGTACTAAACCTTTGTGTGTTCTTGGCCCACCTCTGGCAAATTGCTTGTAATGTTGCCATTTTCAGCATATACACTGCTCACAAAAATTAGGGGATTTTCAATGTAATGTAATTAAATAAAAAAAAATGTTGGGCAGTGTATTTCACATTCAGAATCCCTTAACTGATTCACATTTATGTATTGCTACAGAAAAACGGAGAGATCTCAAGTCTGAATGGAAAAGCAGAGAACCAGTCTGATGGGTTAATTGATCAGTGTAAGGAGAGAATCCTTATAGATGGTGAGTATTTCTTTACCATAATTGCTTTGAAAAGTTTCAATATTTCTCAGTTTATTAAATAACTGTTTGTTTTCACTGTGTACGAAAAGTGAGCTGACGTATTACCAAATTCGAACAAAGATAAAGATAAGCTAATTAAATAATTTCAGATGGATCTGCATTTGTGATACCAAAAACAGATGCTCCAGATCCAGCTCAAGCTCTTCAGGAACAGGAAGTTTCTCAAGCAAGCACAGAAGATACTGCACAAGATAGTACAGATGACATAACAGGAGATGGTGAAAATGTAATTAGTGACAAACTACATAAACCTGAAGTTTGCTTTAAAAAAATCTTCAGATTTGGTGGACTTCAGTTCACACTGAGAAAAAACAGCCTTGACAAGACTGATGCAGAGGAGCCAGTCAAAAATGAGCAGTATATGAAAGATGCCTGCCCGTCACTAGAGTCTTGGGACACCATAGAAGGGGAACCAGTGAGTATAAATGACCAATATGAAGAAGATACGAGAGGTGATGAAAATGCTGAGTCCACTGAGAGTGACAACAAAGAGGCCATTGGTCAGATCTCAGAGATCACAGAGCACAGTGAGGACATCACTACTGACAAAAGAGAGACTGAGGATGTGACACAAAACCCTGAACCTGACGGACCCATGTCTCCAATAAAGTGGTTTGTCACGAAAGGAATTTTTGGTAGTTTAAGAAGGAAGAAAAATGACAAAGAGGCAATAAAAGACAGTACTGAGGAACAGCGCAAAAGTATTGATAAGGATGTCAAAGGACTGTGTGCATGTGCACAAGAAGACAGTACATGTGAATGCCTTGAGTTTTCCAACATTACACTTGAGGAAGATAAAGACTTACTGACACAAAAAAGAGACAAAAGCAAGTCAAGAGTTGAGGAAATGCAAACGGCTTTTGAAAAAGAAGATGTCGTTCAAGCAAGTCCATTTAAAAGGCTTTTTAAAAAACTTTCCACAAGAAGACACAAAGACACAAAGACACAAACAAACCTGACGGAGGCTGCAGATAATCTCACTGAAAATGTTCAGTCAACACCAGAATTACTCAAGAAGAAGGAAGAATCAAACATTGTTGAGCAAAACAAGGCTGCCGAAGAGGATGCAATCACAAGACCTGAAGGACCAAAAAAGAGGTCAGACTCAATTGTTTCGTGGGAATCCTTGATTTGTGGTGGGTCATTGAAAAGGATTGTCAGAAAAACATCTGACTGTGAAGAAGTGAAAGGAGAGCTAACCAGAAAAGCTACTGAATCACCCACTGGAAGTTCTACTGAAAGTGATTATAACAACTTTGCATCCTCGAATGAACAAATAGGAAGTCATGCAGAGACGGAAGGTTCCACTTGGAAATCATTTAAAAAGCTAGTGACTCCAAAAAGAAAAAGCAAAACTGATGAAAGTGTTTCAGGTGAGCAGATTCCCTCAGATACAGAGCTGACCACAGATGAATCTTTCTGCTCTATAAGGAAACTTATCTCAGCACATAGGAAGAAGTCTGACTTGCAGCCAGAGAACATTTCATCTGAGGAGGAAAGTAAAGGCACTGGAACAGACAACGAAGTTGAGGAAACACCAGCGGTTGTTCCCATGTCTGAATATGAAGTAGATGAACCTGAACATTTACAAGTGATGACTGAGCAGACAATAGAAAGCACATCAAGGAAAGAGGTGCATATCATGACTGAGGAAGACAAACAGGAACAAAAAGAGCCTTTGGTGAATCCTTCATATGATGCCGCTGTACCTATTCCTTCAGATTATTTTGAGGAAGTGACAGAATTCCTAAGTAAATATCAACAACTCAGTGATATTCCAGAGGAAGGAATTATTGAGGAAAGTGTAGCAACTCCGGTATCATTTGTTGAGTGGCCAACCCAAGACGACACCTTAGCTGAGGATGTAGCAGATATGACAGCTGATGCAGTCACTGCTCCCGAGCATCCAACTGAAGACAGCAATGGAGATGAAACAGCTGAAATGGTATCAGCATTATCTCAGCTAACAGAGTCCCAAAAAACATCTGGTAATGCAACACCAGACCCATCCGTGTACGATGAGGGAAAATCTGATTTAATCCTTCAGCAAGTTGCGGAAACCTTTTGCATGGCTCCAAGTGTTTTGTCCATCATTCTGAACGACAAAGACCCAGATACTCCCAGAGCATCAGACTTCTCGGCTATAAAAACAGAAACAAAAGTTTTGGAAGGAGCCACAGCCATCTGTGTAGGACTTGTTTCTCAGAATATTGGAGAATTAAGAAACAATATTCCTTTGCCCATAGTTGAAGGTATATTTGGAATTAATGAAGCTGTACCAACAGAATTGGTTTATGGGGAGTTTACAGAAGATAAAGTAAGACATGATAAAGCAAGAATAGCAACAGATAAGGTTTATGTAGCTGAACTCAAAGAACTTAAAACCAAATTTCACCAGACAGTATCACGTGACCCAATTGCAACTACTGCCAAAGCCATGGGAAAATCAAAGCAAGAAATTCCTCAAAGTGATCAAGATAAAGTTTCACACGTGACACACATGGAAGAGAGGAAAGAGGTCCATACTACACTGCTATCTGAAACTCAGCTACTTAGAAAGCAAGTTATTTCCAAGAATATAAATAAGCCTGAGAGTAAGACTTTATTCAATCCAGTGTTAGGGAGACCTGCACATGAACAGACAGCCCAGGCCATTAATGTAACTGTTGTAGGTGAAATAGAGCACAGACATACAGAGGTTGAATCCACAGCTACTAATACTCAAGGTGAAGTTGCTGAGTCAGCAGCAAACAAGGCTGTAGCATCAGTGTCAGACAAAAGTGAAGCCTTAGAAATAACAGAGAATGATGTTCAAGTTAATTTTGCTGACAGTGTTCAGTCTTTAGAGAATGGTATTGTGGTACTGTCTCAAAGTAAAGCTTCAGAAATCACAGAGAATTCTGATCGAGTCATACAGGCTGGCAATGTTGAGCTAGCACACAATGATGCATTAGGAGTGGCTCATAGTACTATGAATAGAGGTTCTGAAAACACAGAGGATGTTGTTCAAGGTACTCAAGCTGAAGGTGCTGTGTTGGCAGTACAGAATGATGCAGCATTAGTGACTGACAACACTTTCGAAAAATCAGAAATCACAAAAGATGCTGTTCATGCTACACAGGTTGAGGATGTCGAGGGTGTAGCATACAGTAATGGAGAAACAGTGTCTCACACTACCTTAAGAGAAGAGGATGTTAGCTCCTCAGCTGAGAGTATTGAGCTGGTAGCACACAGTAAATTAGTATTAGTTCCTGAAAGTACTTCAAGAGATGCCCCAGAAATGGCAGTGGATGTTGCTCGTGTCATACTGACTGAGGGTGTTGAGCTGGTAAGTGACAGTTCAGCACATGAAGCTTCAGAAATCATAGAGGATGTTGTCCAGGTCATGCTGGCTGAGGATGCTGAGCTGGTAGCACATAGCAAAGAAGTGGCACTAAATGACAGTTCTGCACATGAAGCTTCAGAAATCATAGAGGATGTTGTTCAGGTCATGCTGGCTGAGGATGCTGAGCTGGTAGCACACAAATATGAGGTGGTCATGACTGAAAATACATTAAATGAAGCTACAGAAAATACAGATCACGTTGATCAAATCACACAAGTTAAGAATGTTGAATTTGTAGCCCACAGTGATGTAGAATCAATTCCTGAAAATACTTTAAGAGATGCCCCAGAAATTGCAGAGGATGTTGCTCGTGTCATACTGACTGAGGGTGTTGAGCTGGTAGGAGATGCCAAAGAAGTGGTACTAACTGACAGTACAGTACATGAAGCTTCAGAATTCACAGAGGATGCAGCTCAAGTCACACCAGTTGAGAATGCTGAATTTGTAGAACACAGTAAATTAGTATCAATTCCTGAAAGTACATTAAGAGATGCCTCAGAAATCATAGAGGATGTTGTTCAGGTCATGCTGGCTGAGGGTGCTGAGATGGTAGCACACAAATATGAAGTGGTCGTTACTGATAATACTACAGAAAATACAGATCACATTGATCAAATCACACCAAGTGAGAATGTTGATTTGGTAACACACAGTGATGTAGTATCAGTTCCTGAAAGTACATTAAGAGGTGTCTCAGAAATGACAGAGGATGCTGTTCAGGTCATGTCAGCTGAGAGTGTTGAGCTGGTAGAACATGCCAAAGAAGTTCTTCTAACTGACAGTACAGTACATGAAGCTTTGGAATTCACAAAGGATGCAACTCGAGTCTCACTGGTTGAGATTGTTGAATTTGTAGCACACAGTGATGTAGTATCAGTTCCTGAAAGTACATTAAGAGGCGTCTCAGAAATGATAGAGGATGCTGTTAAGGTTATTAAGGCTGAAGACACTGTGTATGTAGCAAACAATGTTGTGTTATCAATAACTGACAGCACATTACACGAAGCCTCAGAAATTGCAGACCACATTAAACAAGTCACACTGGTTGAGGACAGTGAATTTGTAGCCCAAAGTGATGTTGTATCGGTTTTTGAAAGAAAATTAAGAGACACCTCAGAGAATGTTGTTAAGGTTACTCAAGCTGAAGACACTGTGCAAGTAGCAAACAATATTGTATCATCAGGAACTGACAGTACTTTTAATGAAGTCCCCGAATTCAAAGATGATGCAGTTCAAGTCACACTGGCAATGGATGATGAATTGATAGCAAATAGTGATGAAGTATTAATGTCTCATACTACATTAAGAGAATCGTCAAAATGCAACAAGCAAATTATTAGGGTTACTCACACTGCCAGTGATGTGTTAGAAGCAAACAACACTATAGTATCACTATTGAACTGTGCTTTAAATGATGCCTCAGACATAAAAAATGTTTTTGCGCAAGACACACTGACTAAGGACGCTGAGTTAGTGGCACACCACAATGAACTAGCAGTGCCCATTATTACTGTGTCCGATAACATGGAGGATACTAATCAAATCACATTGGATGAGAAAATTGAGTTGGAATCACACAATGATGTAGTAACTCTGCCTGCTAGTACATTAAGAGAAGCCACAGACATTAGCGTAGACGTTGTTAAAGTAACTCAAGCTGAAATCGGCATGTATATTACAAACAGTGATTTATCATCAGTAACTGACAGTACTTTAAATAAAGCCTCAGAAATCACAGATAATGTTGAAGTTACACAGGCGAAGGACGTTGAACTGATAGCACACAGTGATGTAGAATCAGAGTTTGACAGTATATTAAGAGAAGTAACAGAAATCATGTTGCATGTTAACGTTACTCAAGCTGAAGGCTTGGTGCTGGTAGCAAACAATGCATGTTCAGTTCCTAACAGTACTTCAAATGAGGCTTCAGAATTCAAAGACAATTCACATCAAGCCAGATTAGTTGAGGACGTTGAATTGGCAGTAGTAAATGATAAATTATCAGTGACTGATAGAACTTTAAATGAAGGTTTAAGCATTGCAGAAGATGTTGTTAATGTTACTCGAGCTCAATACACTGTGTTGGCTGCACAGAATGTCGTAGCATCAGCGCCTGCTAATAATTTAAATGAAGCTTCAGAAATCACTGAGGATGCTGTGATGGTGGCACACGACCTAGTATTACTGCCTCTTAGTACTATAATTAGATCCTCAGAAAACACAGATGATGTTACCCAGGCTGAAGACGGTATGTTGGTAGTATCAATGCCAGACGGTACATTTAATAAACCCTCTGAAATAACAGAACATAATAATGGTGTGTCAGCAGGATACACTGATTCTGTATTTGTGTCTGACCATACATTAAATGAAGATTCTAAAGTAACCAAGGTTACTCATGCCGGAGTAGGCATGTCAGTTGGACAGAGAGTTGTAGATTTAGTACCTGAAAATACGTTAAATGAAGCTTCAGAAATCACAGAAAATGGCATTCAATCTATACAGTCTATGATAGTTAAGACTGTAACACACAATGTACTATCCTCAGGGCCAATTTCAACCATTAACAGAAATGTAGAAACAACAGATGATGCTCTGGACACACTAGCAAAAGCAGGTGAAAGTGCAGCAAACAACAATGAAGCTTCAGCAACAGATACTACTATCAACAAAGTCTCAGAAGTGGCAGGTGAAATGACTAGCATTTTTCCAACAGACAACAGAAATCTAAGCACTGTAAGTTCAGTGTCGGACTCTATCCAGGTAGAAGCTGAGAAGGAGGAGTTCATAAATGGCCAAATGAATACAGAGTCAGTACTGCACGCTGTAGAAATGGCCAAAAAGACCACACAACCAAAGATTGAGTCCATGGCAGTACAAAACAGCAGGGACACCGCTGTCAAAAAGATTGTTCAGAGCACTGAACTACAGAACATTCAAGAAACTGATGAAACATCATGTCATGAAAAGGAAGCTATCATATTAGAAAACAAATGTCATCTACATATATCAGCAACCTGTGAGGAAAGCAGAGAAGTTGAGGCAGAAGGAATTTCCAAAGGTACCCTGGGCCTTGTACCGGATCACATGACAAAACCAAGAACAGGTGGAGAAATATTCCTGGTCACACTTAAGGAAAACAAACCAGATGAGCAAAGTCAGCAAACATCTGCCATCTTTAAAGAACCACAAGTCCACGAGAAACTGGCAGAGGAGGAATGTCAACCCTTAACAGTGGAAAATCCAAAACTAAAACAACAAGAGTGTCATACAGATTCCAAACTGGCCATTGATACATATACTACAGATGAAGCTCTAGGATTTAAAATGAAAGAATCACCAATGACAGAAGAAACTGAAAGACCATATGTAGAATCTTTAAGATCTGATACACTTTCTGAAGACATAAAGGAACTCACAATAACAGCCATGCCAGTTCATTCTGATTTTCTTTCAGAACCACAAGAAACAAAGCAGGAAGGTAGCACAACTAACTATGAGCCTAAAGTTGCCACACACAGACGAAAGCCAGATGAAAGTCAATCAGTACCTGAAAATTGTGAGAAAGGTTCTTTGCAAATGAATGAAACTGTTTTGGTTGAAGCTTTAAAGGTGACTGGTGAAGTTTTAAGTGAACAGAAGGCTGACGTAATTGTAGATGTAAAACAAAACACGGAATATGCACATTTAAATACACAAGAAATGGTATCTAAATTCTACAGTATAAAAACAGCTGAAAAGAACACAGAAATGCAAAGTATTGTACTGAAAGTGGAAAGGGCCAAGGACAACGACGAAAGGCAAATAACAAGGTTCACTGAACAGATGACAGAAACAGAAATGGTCACTGAAACACTGGAACGGGCATCAGTACCAGCAGTGCTTAAGACTGTAAGTGTGAAAACTGAAAACGATATACAAGAAACCTCAAGCCCGATATCAGTAATACAAACAGAAGACATGATGCCCTTAGCACCAATACCAGCTGCTTGTGCCGTTTTAACAGATACACTATTGTCAGGTGAGGCATCAGAAGAAGGTGACATAAACATCAACACAGTTACTGAGGTAGAGTTACAAGAACGAAATTTGGATATGACCATAGCAACATCAGAAACAATGGTGTTTACAAAACCAAACAGGCAAACAATTGTGGCTTCAGCACGTGAAACAGAAACAATGGTGGCAACATGTCAGGAAACAAATACTGAAATCCTGGATCCTGTTGGGATTTTAGCAAAAAATAACATAACATTTGGATTGTCTGGTTTTTCCACAAGAGTTACGGAATCACAATTAAAGTCAGTGATCACTGCGAAGGAACCAATACTGGCACAGGAAGACGTGGTCCCAGAAGTAAAGAAAAGACTCATCGATGTTCCAGTTAACAGTGAAATTCAGCAGTTGCCTTTAACTGGATGTGAGGTAAACCTTACAGGAGCAACACAAGAGGATCATCTGGAAGTACAGTGAAAGTACAGTGCATTGAAACAACTCCATGGGAATGTCAGCTGCAACTACACCAGAAGTAGATTCAGTTTGGAGAGATGCTACGGATGACATTACAGATGATAAGGTGCTCACCCAAAGAAAGTGTTGATTTGCAATATACATTCAAGTTCCATGAATACTAATGACACAAGTCATAAGTGTTTATTCTATGCACAGACCAATACCCTTCCATGCAATGCACGTAATAATCAACAGCATGCAGGATATTTAATGAGTAATTACAACTGTTTTAGATTAAAATACTTTAAAAGTATATATTATAATGATACCGTTTGATAGGGTTGGACAGGGCCTTCTGATCAAAAGTCTTCTAGCAGTTTATGGAGTTTGTTGAAACATCAAGACCTGAACAAATGCCACATAAATGGACAATTGCTTTCCTAAGATTTTGGAACCAAAGCTTTAACAATGTAGAGTTAAGAAATAGTGTTAGAGCATTTTTAACAAAAATATTACTTCATAAAACAAATCAAATAGTCTATCATAGGAATTTACACCTCTGTAATGCAGGTTAATTATACAAACCTCCAGAATGGATGACAGTCACATTTTACTATACATTATTAATATACATGTTGTACTTGTATGTTTAGCTTTCCTAAAGAGTATATAAACACAACCTCCATTTGAAATGTATACATGCATATGTTATACCTGGGGGGTGGGGGGGGGTGGGGTTAGATTATCTGCAGCATCACTGACTGAAAAACTATATCTATACCTGCAGTCAGTTAAAGCTCATTATAATACAGTACATCCACTATTACTATAGCTACATTTTACAATATAAAATCATACCCTTATAAAAAAGACTCACAGTTGCTAATTGTTGCTATGCACAATATTTCTATATATGTCTCTGAGCAGTTCACCAGAAGAGAATATAGGAAGGCTTCTGACCTCACACTGTGGCTATTCCTCAGCAGTCAACAAAAAGGACTAACAATTGCATGTTATTGGGTGTTCTGTAGGTACAAGTGTACCAGAAGAATTAACATTGTTTGGGCGTTTAAATACTGTTTAGTGGGCACTTTATTAGATACATGTGCAACGTCAATACGCCTTATACTTCCCTTATTTCTTACGACTGTAAATCGTGCATAGCACAATTAGCACATACTGTATAACAGCATCTATACTGCTTACAAAAATGATATCACAATAAATTATCCCCTAATTTTTGGGAGCATTGTATACTGTTTAAGTGTCCAATAAAATAGCTAATGAGAGAGCAAGTAGCATGCTCTAGTGATTTGGCAACTATGATAATTGCTATTATTCTTGATGGTTTTTAGGCTCACTTGAGAGCTTGAACACGCTTGTCTCGACAATCTTTTTCTTTAACTCAGATGAGTGAGTTGGAGCATTTTTTTAATTAAAAGAGAACTTAACTGCTTTTAAAAAACTTTACTTATTTTTCTAAATATTTACTTTATAGAGCTGTTAATGATAAACTACATGCTAATACACATTTTCCTGCTATGAATAACATTGCAAATGTTTATATAATAATAATCTCCGTTTAAATAAAAATAACTTTAAAGCATCAGTAGTCTGTCTGTTAATTATCCCATTATTTTAATTTGCATAATAATGTCTTACAACACAAAATTAAACTTTAAAAAAAATTAAACAACCCAAAAAACAGCTATGTGCCCACAATCCCTTACAGAAAATAGAAATACCATGTCCATAAACCAATACAGAAAAAGGGGATGACTAACTGGTACCTCCAAACCTCCAGAGGAAATTGGCCGGTGTGTGGGGTTGCGATAGTTCTGATAACTAATGATGTTGTTTCCACTAACAAAAAAGCAAAGACTATGGCATCCAGTTCTCAAGAGTCTCACTGTGTAGTGCGCCAGTTCGAACAAAAAGTTGTTAACAAGTGGCACTGACTTCAGTGTTTATTAAATGCTTTGGAAAGACTAGAAAACCAATATTCAAATCTCCCTGCTATAGGACGTGCACAGGGTGTTGCTGGGTCCCCACCACAGCGAGGACAGGTAGACTTCACATCTGAGTGGATTTGGAGTAAATTACCATAATACCTATGGGTTCTGGGAATCACTTTCATTTGCATTAAATTCAATCTAGCACAAGAGGATTAATTTTTATGAATTCTAGCCAGAGCCTCCAGCTCCTAACCCATCAATCTCCCACTTTACCTCATTAGAAAATAAAGCTGTGTTGTAGAAAACATTCAAGAGCAGAACACGTGGATTCTGAGCAGTAACGAACAAGAATAAATGACTATAATTAAACTTGTGCTCTTTCTAGTAAGCAAATCTTGCAGCTGAAATCCATATACAGTTCATGTTCTGCCTTATGAAAACTGCTATTGGTGCTTCTAAGCTTCATTAGAAAATGGCTTGTGTGCTCAGTCGCATTCATTCTTATACTCATGCGCTTAAACTTGCTCACGGTACCCTATCTTACCTGACATGAAGGCATGTCTTTGTAATATGGGAGGACAAATGAACATTGCTGAAAATCTGTGCAGTTTATTCATCTGATGAAGACAACAAGCATGACACAACTACAGAAATTACAAAGCAGACTCCAGATCGACGTAATTCTTGTCAATACTAAGGTGTTTTTTTTTTTCCAAGTCAAGCTGTATTTACGATATTTATTGGAAAGTCTTTTGCTGGTCACATACTTCCATACGTCTTCACGTCCTCTCGCCTCTTCAAAAGATCACACGGCCGAGTTCAAACATCACCTTCAGATGATAGAGGGTAACAAACATGTTCAATTTCAGATGAGCAAATTCACAGTAGATTTTATTATTTGTGGCTTTTGTTGCTTGTAGCAATACAAAAATAAAACACCAGATACAATGCTACACCACTACCAGTTTTCTGAATTCCTCATATGACATGCAGGACAATCCTATTTTTATCCAAATTTTGGTTCATTATATATGGCATAATAGTGGAGTCTATGTCCATATGGATTTGCTGCTACAAACTGCTTCAAACCTTCTGATAGACACAACTTCATTAGAACTAGAAAATGCAGCTCCCGGAGGAACTGCGGATGTGTGTTGCATCGCTGCCGTTGGTTCTGGCCTGGGCAGGTCTGAGACCCGGCTGAATCCCGGTCGGGCCTAGGTTCGAGGTACAGTGGGCTTTGATCAGGTGCTGGTCTGAGTACTGGAAGGTTGTGGTTGGGCGTAGGCCCGAGACCCGGTTTTGACATCACTAGAGTGGGGCCATTCAAAATGAATGGGGAGATTTTTTAAAGAGTGCTTTAAGAGTGTTGCTACAGCAACACACATAATTAACACTAAATAAAATGATAGAATTATATTCTCCTTTCCAGACCCGTTTAATTAAGATCATACCTAAGATCACTTCAAATGTTGTCTACCTTTGGCATTTGAACAACAATTCAAACACAACTTAAAGGCATAACACAGTAACTGACCTCAATGGTGATGAGGATTACAATCATCCACTCCAGCCGGAGACTGTGTTTTTCACCAAGATGATTCCTCATAAGGTCTGTCAATTCAGTGCAGTGCTGCAGCTTTTCATTCACAACCTACACAACACCATATACTGAGTGGAAAATAACTATTTTATTCACTGCCAATTTTGCAGGTTTTCCCACCTACAAAGAATGGAGAGGTCTGTAATTTTTATCGTAGGTAGGACAGGATCAAAAAGAACATTACATTGTATGATTTACAATAATTAATTTGCATTTTATTGCGAAAAATAAGTATTTGATCATCTACCAACCAGCATGAATTCTGGCTCTCACAGACTTTGTTAGTTGTTTCTAAGAAGCTCTCCTATTTTGCACTAATTACTTGTATTAATTGCACCTGTTTAAACTCATTACCTGTTTAAAAAACACCTGTCCACACACTCAATTAATCACACTCCACCATTCCCAGGACCAAAGAGCTGTCAAAATTGCAGACCACCACAAGGCTGGGATGGGCTACAGGACAGTAGGCAACAGCTTAGTGAAAAGGCAACGACTGTTACTGCAACTATTACTAGAAAAAAACTAGAAGAAACAAGATGGCTGCCAATCTTTCTTGGTCTGAGGCTCCATGCAAGATCTCACCTCGTGGGGAAGAAGAAAAGTCAAGAATCAGCCCAGAACTACATAAAGGGACCTGGTTTAATGACCTGCAGAGAGCTGGGCCCACAGTCTCAAAAATGAAGGACGGCTTACTATTTTCCCCGCAAGTGCATGAGGAATTTCTACAGGTCAGGTCTGTGTTCACAAGATTACGAATTCGACAATGTTCTTCGTTATACGTGATCTGCTTAGCAGCATGAACAAAAACAACAACTGAATATGGTATATTTAGTTCTGTTTTGGGTCACTTTCATAAGTGTTAAACAGATCCGATACATATCAAATATGTGGAATGTGGCTAAGTCTGAACAGCTAGTGGGACAGCAAAGTAAAAGACCAGGTAACCCCTAACCCCACCTCTTACTCAAGAGAAAATGAAAAGATGGGGATTATTAAAGATTCATCCAAATGCAAATACACAATAATATATTGAATAATAATATTCTCAGTACAACTCAAATCCCAATTAATCAGATCATACCAATACCTTGACCCTACGGTTGATACTGAGGAACTGACAAGTTTTGTCGTACAGTTGCTCCAGGTCTTCTCTGTCCCAGTAGAAATCAGGCGTGATAAGAAGGTCAGAACTGAGATTTATACAGTGCCTGAAAATTATAAAACACAGACAAGAACTAAGCAGCACGTCCAAGCTGTTTATATCACAGTATTGTTTTTCATTTGGTTTCTCACCTCAGAGCAAAGAGTTCCCCTATTTTCTTCAAAACCTCTGCTCTGGACAGTTTTACTGATTTTCCAGATTTCAGGGTCTAGTAGAAGAAACAGATCATTTATTTCTTTTTGATCACTTTCCAATACTGAATGTGTAATATTCCTATAGACTAACATATCCCCTCGATTACAGAAATCCCACTCCACATATGAAGGTTACTTACAAAATGGATGTGTGATGTCATGTGTCTATCATGTATATACATGCAGGGGTGCAACAAAGCAAACGCTGGTTATACATGTATTGGGTATGTGGGGCTACCTCTGGGATTGGCTGAATAGATTCAACAAAGTTATCCAAAGAGATCTCCCATATTGCCAGCTTAACTGTAAAATAATTATTCGAAAATGTATTAATTCAAGGCTGCTGTTAATGCAACACAATACAATATTTGTGTAAAAGAGAAAAATGTCCATCTTTACCAGACAGAGACAACGCATTGGAAAATGCAAATTTTTCCAGAAGAACTTGCTCATAGTCCATCTCGCTGTTAAATATGAAGTTTCCCCGATGGAGCCTTGTATTTCCCCTAAAAAATGAAACAGTTATCTTGTTAGAATACTCACACTAATTACTTTTCACTGTATCCTGTAATATTTATTTCACTTTTTAAAACTGCAAACAAATGTTTTGTATATTCTGGTTGTATTCTAATAAGGAGAGTGAGTCTCTTTGCATGAATAATTACATATGGCCATTATACCATTGCTAAAACAACAAGACAATGACCCTAATCACACAGCTAAAATAACAAAGGAGTGGCTTCAGAACAACTCTGTGACCATTCTTGACTGGCCCAGCCAGAGCCCTGA
>JAVSBV010000147.1:7672910-7687471 GCA_033117975.1 Parotocinclus spilosoma | reverse complement strand
AAAGTATGAGATTTAAGGGAAAACACAAAATTGTCTAGGTGACCCCAAACTTTTGAACGGTAGTGTATATATATATGTAATCCTTGCAATCCGAAAGGCTTCATCAGCTTTAAAGGCTCATGGGGAGCCCATGTATTTAACCTGCAATGTTGGAAGTGACCCAGAGATTTTTTTAACACGTTTTCAAAATGTTTATATTTTGGACAGTGAAGACAGATGGTTTGAAGAAGGGAAAAAGGGTGCCAACTAACATGACTATCATTGAACTGAAGGGAAGGTTTTCGACACCAATTATTAAAAACCTTCAAAGCTGTGGTGGACTAGTGGTTAAGGTACTGGACTATGGACCAGAAGATACGGGGTTCAGATACCACCTCTGCCACAGTTGAGCGAGACCTTGAGCAAGGCCCTTAACCCACAATACTTGGATTGTAAAATTGTATTAATTGTAAATCTCTCTGGACAAGTCTGCTAAATAACGCAAATGTAAATTTAAAGCAGTCTTGAGATCCCTTCCTAGGTGGTTTAACCCTCGACCCATGTGACCCTAACAACTGAGAGGTTACACCTAGGGCCCCTAAACTGCCCCGTCTCAACAGTTTTTTTGGATTATTCTGCATGTCTGAAATGCAGTAATGGATGAATTAAGTAGATATGAATCTTGGGTTCATATCGTCTGCAATAAAATAAAAGCAAATGTAAAATGCTGCATTTTTTGTTTCTTCCATTTTTGCATGCTTACTCCCCAATTCTGCAACAATTCTGCAAAACAACAATGTGAACTCAGTTCTACTGCCAAACATCGTACAGTCTACAGTCTTAGAAGCAATACTATGCATATAGGGATTGTGAAGCATCCCACCTTAACACTCATTTGAGCTCATGCATCATAAGCTCAGTGGGATCAGTATCCCAGATGCTGCAGTTGCTGCAGAGCTGAACAAGGAGAATTCTGATAAATAAAAGGGCCCCAGGATGGAGTCCTGATTAGGACATACCTACAAGCATTTTACATCGCGTCATAGGGACCGTGTTGCACAGCAGCTTGTTTCAGGGTTTAACAATGCAATCTGCTCAAGAATTGAATCACTATTATCGATTAAAAATTCTATTTTTTATTCCTTATGTGTAAAACTATGAAAAAGGTGCATCTTTTCTTGGAAACATTTTTAAAAATCTTCAGTCCCTGCAATCACGTTACAAGAAAAATGTAAACAAAATGTTCTATTGTAGTTCCACTAGATCTTAAATAACAGAGTGAAAACATTTTCTTGTATAACAAAATAATCTTAGTCCCCTGCAATTAAAATAAATTAGTTGTTAAAAATTATTATATTAGTGTAATAAATTAAAAGAAAACTGTAAATTGGGAGCATCTGGGAGTACGACATGTAACTGGTGTTCAAAAAATCTCCTGAAATGGCATAATAACGAAACACATCGTCCAACTCCGCTATGCACTAACTCACTATTTTGCACCGTGATCCACAATGTATGGGTCCAGCCTGAGAAGCTACGCTACCAGACTATGGATCAGAAAGTCCAGAGTTCAAACCCCAGCACTGCCAAGCTGACACTGTTGGGCATTTAAGCAAATCCACAAGTACACACATTGTACATTTCTGAATGTAAATGTATTCGTTTTAAGGGGATCTGCAAAAAGGGAAAGCTGGCTTCCGTGCAGCATGTCGAGAACTTATCTAGACGTTACGCCCCATCTGTTCTGGAACCACTGTGATCATGACCAGGATAAATAAAACATATGAATAGTACTGGCATTATTATTACCATTCCAAACATGTCTAAAGACTTGTCATTCCATAATATATCTACAATCTTTTTATCAGCAGGACTACACACTCCCATGCATCATGAGCTGCGAGTGTCCAAGGTGCTGTAGATTGAACCGCTGTTCTAGCAGATTTCTGATCAATTGTAAGATCAACATTAGGAATGCAATGCTTGTGATGGTCTAATACTTCATGATCTTATCTTATAATTGAGCTGCTGACCTTTACATTTCTGAGTAGTACAACAGTCTTATCTGCAAGACTTGCTGCAGGACCCTGGTACTTTAATACCAAACAAACCACCATCACCGTAAATAGAAATCAAACATTTTTTATTTACCCTAGTCTTTCCATGGCATTCTGGAAGGTGGAAAGAACAGCAATAACATGCCTTGTCCAACAACCAGAGACGTTTTTTTATACAAGACACTTGACTACAAAATTGAAAGTGGAGAGGTTCAGATGAATATTGGTTTGGGGTTTTGACATCTGCATGTAAAAAAATATAACAAGGTGCTGGGGTGCTCCCGAGCCTCCTTTAATAGACAGCTGGATAGATCTAGTGAATGAAATGTATATTATGGAAAAAATTACTTTCTCACTCCGTCTACAACTATATAAATTTGTCAAGTCTTGGTCAAAATGGGTTACATATGTAATACCCTTAAGACCACATTTCATGAAAGTACCTAAGGATTAATAATTATTGTTTGTAATACTATATTGTTGTACCTACTACTAGATACAATTTAAAAGTTGTCTTTCTGTATTTCCTGTACTTTTCCCCCTTCAATATTTTTTTTTTGTATATCACCCCCTGCCTGAATGTATAAAGTTGTTTTGTGATTGTAATAATATAAAACAAAAATTTAAAATAAAAAAAACAACAACAAAAAAACATGAAAGTTTACTCTAGAAGACTTATCAAGGTTATTACTTTCCCATAGCCATGTATACATTCAGGTTAATTATTATTTTGTCACACACTAAATTCTAAATGCTGTCAATCTGCTACCTGTAATTACATGACACAGATTGTTGTGTAGTACATCATTTAATTCAGATTTACCTTGGATAGCTCAGGTTTATAAACTATGGCTCCAAAGAAATGTGATTACCGTATTTTCCGAACTATAAGGTGCACCTAGGAGCCTTACATTTTCCCAAAAATCGGACATGGGCCTTATAATTCGGTGAGCCTTATATGTGTACTGGGTTCCAAAAGCTATAAGTATTGTTGTGAGACTTTGGTAAGTGGTAAGTGGGACTTTACTTCATTTACTGTCGGCCCATTTTTGGCTGAAACAGGGACGTAATTACGTACAGTACGTACAGTGCGTAAACCAATCAGAGAACATTAGGTAGAATGTTGACTAATCAGAGAGCATAACATAATACATAGAGTACTTGCGCTTACCGTATACTGCCGGTATGCTGCGAAACAACATTTGTTTGTCAATAACCCCTGAAAATGGCACCAGTGAAAAGACATGCTTACGTGGTTTCAGTTACGCTGTTGTAAATGGGAATAGAAAAGCTCCGAGAGAATTCAACATATATAAATCTATGGTTCGGAAGTGGAGGAAGCAGGAAAATGAACTGTGCCAAGTTAAGAAGTCGAGACAGAGTTTCCATGGTAACAAAGCAAGTTGGTTGAATTCGGAGCTTGCCATCATTCTGGGAGGGTTAACGAAAGAACTCCAACCACTGGACATTAAAGTGAAGTTGCAAGCGGCTATGGAGTGATGGATGATAGATGGCAAACACATGTTTACTAAGACTGGAAGGCAGCGCCGGGTGAGTTATGCCACCGTATGTGAATGGATTGTAAATGCCTGGGCTAAGGTTTCTGCTTTAAGTGTTGTCCAAGCTTTCGCAAAAGCCGGCATCATTGCTGATCGGCCATCTAGCGACGAAACTGATTGTGTTTGATAGTGAAATTGCCCAGCTGTTTAATTCAGACACAGAAGATGAGGACTTTCATGGATTGGTGGGAGAACATTGATTAAAAATAATGTGAGTGTTTTGTTAAACAGTAGAATAAAGTTCAATTCAAATCACTGTTTCGCTTCCTTTACTTTTTTTGAAGACCGTATGTTTTAGCATGCGCTTTATAATACGGTGCGCCTTATGGTGCAGAAAATACGGTAAGTGCCTTTCAAATAGCAATCTACTCAGTAATTAGATTAAATCATCAAATTTCTATTTTTTCTAAGAATTACTATATTACAATATAAATATGTCTAGCATGAGAGGGGATTTTGGCCATATCACCCACCTGAACATCATTATGCCATCATCAACAATAACACGTAGAAATTAACTTTAATGAAACAAACTTTTTGTCGTGCTAGTTGCTGCGTGGCCGTCTCAAGACTGCCGCTTTGCATAGAATCTGATGTGACCAATCTGCTAGACATCTGTAACAGCCATTTCTCCACCTCCTGAAGTTCAATGTTATAGTCCTCATGCTCTTTCACCCCCTCCATCAGCTTCTGTACATGAGCCTGGAAACAACACAACTTCACTTACACGCTATGATAGTCACATTCTTGTGATGTTTATCGTATGGACAACAACTTCGAAACTACTACATGAAACATAATCTATAATTTTATATATGGTCTGTCATAGAAATACCTTAATTGTGTTGCATAGGTCTTGGTAATCATTTTGCAGCTTGGTCATATTCTCACTAATAACAGGGTCATGGATAATTTCAATCAAAGCTTCTCCTTTTTCGATGACAGACTTCACAGCTGGCTCATGAGACTGCACTGTTTGCAGGATGGTCTGTGGAAAGACAAATGTTTAAAAAACAGCAGTGTAATAATAATAATAATAATACAAATGTAGGATTAAACAATAGTGTAAATTGGTTCTAGTAAGAAATGCACTGGAATGTAGATTGATAAATCTGATTACAAGCAATTATGGGGCTTCAAAGAAATAAAGTGAAATGCACATATACAGTGTATATACAAATCCAGCCTTATTCCATTTAACTCACCTTGTACTTGGCTAACTGAGCCTTTTTTTGGTAAAGTTCAGCTTTAAGTTCCACGGCGGAGGTCAGAAGTGATTTGGTTTCCATAAGCCACTGGCTCTGAGCCTTATATTTGTCCAGAAAGTCTTTAGAGAGCTGAATACACTTCTCTTGAGCACTGATCTCAGCTCGCAGAGCTCCCATTAGGTCGTCCAGCTGGGAGAGACGACCATTGATCTCAACCTTAAGTTGATCTGCCTCCGACTCCTCCAAGAATGTCATAGCCCTTTCAGTCTTCTCCCGCATGTTCTTAAGGAAAGTGTGACCAAGCTCCATGTCACCCTGCAGAGCCTGAGACATCAGAATACATTACTAAAGTCATCAGGAATAGTGGTCAATGGGTATGTTTTTTTTCAATTGCCAATGCCAATATTTTGCAACTGATAGATAGTTGTAATATTTGCAACTGATAGAACTGATAATTGAGTTACAAAATGGCTTATCTTAAATAAACATGTATTGAAATTATGAACACCTGTTTGCTGTTATTTTAACCAGATTTGGATTTATTTAAACATCTCTATCAGCATCAGTGGCCATTTTAATGACACGCATGCAAGGTTACAGCGATAGTTATGGTTATATAGAGACTAGTCATATTCAAACACTCCGGGCAGACCAGTTTAGCATAATCAATTCATATATTAATGCAGGTCTTCAGACTGTGGGAGGAAATCAGAGTACCCAACGTACAGCTGTGGAACGAAAGCCCACCGAGCCATCTTTTATACACTTAACCATAACATTTTTTACTTCCTCATCTTGTTTTTGGAAAAAAGTCGAAAAACTGCACTTGATGTAAATAAATAAACAACACAATAATTTTGTTTTTGATCTCCGCCTCCGTTAAGTCATTATAATTTTGGACAGTTAACTTCTCATAAATGGCCTCACTCTGACAGAATGTTTCCTCAGAATCTCTTTGATTTGATTTTCACCCAGTAGTCCCAAAGCGTCTGTGCATTTTCTCCACTGTTTTTGAATATCAGCCTCATGAGCACAGCCGCCGGCTAATGCAGATTATCTCCAGCCACTTATGGCATTGATCCACCTGATTCTTCTGCAGGTGTATTAATTGGCCGACTACTATTTAGGAATATGTATTGTTTGTCGCCCAAACACTAAACTCCAATCTGTAAATGTTTCCGAATTCTAGATGAAATCCTAGACATACCTCCAGTTTTTTTATTTTCCTTTCCATGGCAATGCAATCAACGACATCAGTGCAGACAGCCACACTACTGAAGTTCTTCTGTGCAGTGCTCAGCCAGTCAGAGAAGGTGCTGAAGATACTGTGTGATTCTTCAATGGCAGTCACCTCTTCCTTCAGCTGCTTGATTGTCTCCTGAGTAACAGTTCCAAAGTAAAAGGTCAGGTGTATACTGTGATATCTATGGTATACAAGTGTGTGTGCGTGTGTAACCTTCTCTTTATAAATTTGTGAGGACTAAATAAGCTACAGTAATCAATATGTCATTGGACAGTCCTCACAAGGATAGTGAGAGAAGTGTGACGTGCGTGTGACGTGTGTGTATGTGTGTGTGTGTGTGTGTGTGTGTGTGTGTGCGCGTGTCCTACCAGCAGGTGCAGTAGCAGGGCATGGTATCGTGCAGTCAGTTGTGTAGCCCTAGTACTGACTCGACTACTAATGTGAGTTTCCTCCAGTACTTGTTGAGCCAAAGTACTTAAACCTTCAATTTCCTCCTGGTACACTAGAACCTCCTCATGCCACCCCTGTACAACAAACAAAACAAAAACAACTTGACTGACCAAACGTTCACAAAATCTTTAATGCTGTCATTTCTAAAATGAAAACACTATCTAGGTTAGACCTGTAACAGCCTGATCTGCATAACATATCGATAAATGTATAAATGCATTTATTGTATAATCTAGCATTTTATAGATACACTAGGATATTTCATTGTTCAGAATACGAAGATTATGACAAACGGTGTCGATTAAATACATTGTCAATTATGCACAACATGTTCTGCTTGAACATTAACCAGTTGGTGTGTCAAAACATACGCCCCTCTGTAGTAAAGTTTGTACCTGATTGCTTCAGGTAAAAAGCATTTCCTGCAGTGTTATTTCCGTTTATGTCATTAGTATGCAACAACTAGCATCCCATTAACAAAAGCCAGCTAGTATAATGTAAAACTTTAAAAAAAACACATTTACAAAAGTTGCAAACTATTGACCAAATCCCAGAAAATAGAAATATTATTTTTGTCAATATCGCACACTCCTAATAAGCAATTAATTGAATCATAAACTGAATTTGTTCCTTCATTGTTAAATGTAATGCATTCAATTTAACTTAATGCTAAGTGCTTACAAAATTTCAGAAAACAATCATGTTTAACGTTCAGCCAACATTATCAAGCATCAGCTCCAGTAAACAATGTTGATTATTACATGATGTAAAAAAAACAGCATATCGTTCCTCTATACCTTTAACAGATGAAGTTGAGCTTCCTTTGTTGCTTTATCAGAACGCCTGCAGCTGCGCAGCTGACTTTTAATCTCCATTTCCTTTAACCAGTTATCAAGGCGCTGGAATTTCTGCTCAGTCTGACGGAGTTTAGCTAGGGCACTGTTCAACTGTGACCTGGTCTCAGCTAGTCGGACCTGGTAAGAGCCCCACTCTTGCTGCACTGTCTCTAGGATGCGGTCCTCCAACTGGGGCAGTCCCCAAGGGATCACCTGCTCTCTGTTCAACAACACCGTGTTAAGCAGGGCCTGTCCTTGGGTGCAGTGCACCTGAAACTCCTAGAGATGGAAAAATACAACACAATATTAATTTATGGTTTGCTGTCCCACATTCTGTCCCGTTTTCTGATACCTGTCAGGAAATGGCATTTTCACAGCTTGACCCTGTGAAGGAGCCATAGTTATGGGCTATAAATGGTCAACTATTCAGTAATGTTTACAATAGATTATAGAATTACTGGGTTCTACGGAACACAGTTGGTCAATGACTACAGACACTTCCTTGTGAGTTCAGAAAAAACACACGTACACATACACATGCACGTGTACGCGTACCCACACGCGTACACACACACGCGTACACACACACGACCTAACACTATGTACATTCTGCTTCTTACATTACATACGGTACAAATTCAAAAGAATACCCTTCATTTAAAGGGTATGTTTTTTTTGGTTATGAATCTGGCAACACCATGGCAGCCCTCCATCAGAAAATGTACAAATAATTTTTGTAATGTTGTGAATAAAATACTACACAAATACTCAATTATTAAAGGCAATAAATCTTTTTATTCTGAAGCTTAAAAACAGCCACTTTTTGACTATGTAGTGCTTTTTGAGCGTGTACTTTTCATCAAGGGGCAAACAAGAACAAGTAAAAAATGATTACTCATGAATTACCCAATAAATATCATGCAATGTACATTACTTAATAGTTTGAAAGCCCTTATATACACAAAGCTGAACATCAGCATGTATGCACTTAGGCATGACATCACATTAGATAACTGTCTTACTGTGGGCCTATTTTATAGAGGATAAGTAGGCCTGTTTTAAGTTCTGACCTGAAGTTTTTGTAGAGTTTCCTCCAGGGTGTCAACATCTCCCTCGAGCTGGGCGTAGCAACTGAGTCTTTCGTGCTGCTGTTCCAGCCAATCCTTGAATGCATGCAGACTGGACTGGTACTCCTGATGAGCTAGCACCAACTCATCTGCCTTTCCCACCCAAACCTGAACAAAGAGAGCACCATAACTGTTACTGTTATGTTACGTTTTGCTATATAGCTTATATTGGGATGTAAAAACAACATGGAAATGCACCTGCGCCCTTTCTTTAACACTGTTGTACCGCTCTTGCAAGTCTTGGATCTCCATCTGGGTGACATAGTGCTCAGCCATGTTGGAGCCTTTCACAGAAATGGTGTCTAGAACAGAGCTATGGCTCTGCACTTCCTCAAACAGCAACTAAAATAAAAAATAACTGTAATTGTGAAACATGGTTCCAGTTCTACTATATAACTATATTAAACATATTTTCAGAATACACTGTATTAGTGCTTTCTATTACTGCAAAGCAAATCCTTATCAATGGGGGTCCTATCCCAGAATTCACTGGGCACAGGCTGATAGATCAACCCCACCTATCCTTCATGTCACAAGCCCAGCCCACAGTTTTGATTCAGGTCCTAAGGAAATGCTATCAAAATATCGAAATAAGTAACTTGGAGAAAGTATGAAGAGATTATCTGGCCCTAAATCCCGAAAAACTTGAAATCCGATTTAGAAATTCTTCATATATCTTGTAAAAATATATATTTTATTGTGTGGACAAACTATTTTGGTGCTTGAAATTGATATACCAATTAGTCTTAGCTTCTCATCAGTAGTTGACTATGAGTAGTCAGAGAGACTGGTGACAGACACAGGGATTCACCAGTTACAGATGAGAAGCGGGTGACAGACACAGGGATTCACCAGTTACAGATGAGAAGCGGGTGACAGACACAGGGATTCACAAGTTACAGATGAGAAGCGGGTGACAGACACAGGGATTCACCAGTCAGACAAGAGAGGCGGGTTGCTCATTCTTATTGGCTCATAAGTCGGGATGTGAGTGACGTACAGACTCAGGATTGGATGGGCTGAAAGAACGGACTATGTGGATTCAGGAAATGTTTGAACCGTATTTCTGCGCTACGTTATCGCAAAGATATTAATAGAAACGCCCGGAAACACAGCATTTGACCTACCCGCGTCAGTCGACCCCAGGGGTGTTAAGTTAAAAAAAATGAAATGATAAAAGCTGGTGGCAGCAAGGTTTTTCGTGTTCACTTCTAACTGCAAGTGGATGTTAACATGTTTACAGTTATGATGTGTAGGACACTAGCTCAAGGTTTTAAAATACTGAAAGAGCATTAAGGTAAAAGCAATACTTTGGCTTTATCCAGGTTGGCGGTCTTATCTCTCATCTCACAGCACTGCTTGTCTGAGCAGTTGAGACGTTCTTCTACACATTCAATCCAGCTTACAAACTGTCGTACATCCTCCTGGTAACTAGTCCATTGTGAGAGAGCTCCCTCCAGTTGACTGTAAGATCAGAAATACAACACCTTAGCTTTAACATCCGATCCACGCCCTTACTGACTTGTGCAATGTATGTTTATTATTCACTTCTTTAAATGACTCGAAATTAAATCTGTACAGTGGTGTTAGTGGAATTACCCCTTGCACTGAATGGATGCAGAGAGCAAGCCATCAAAGGAGTCTTTCAGGTCCTGGATTTGTTTGCAGACCAGTGGAACCCCTTCAGCTGATGTGTTCCTCTGCACAGACTCACCTCTAGTGACCAGCATTTTAAGCTGGATCTCTTTTTCCTGGCGAGCTGTAAGCAGGGCCTGTAATGACAGCAAACCCCTCAGCCACTATAAAAGTAACCAAAGGCCTGGCGCAAGCAAACCTGTGAAATTCAAGACGTTACCTCGAGTTTGATCATCCTACTCTCCAGAACGTTTTTGTCTGCTGTTGGAGTACAGTAAGTTTGCAGCATGTGACTGGTGTCTGCTATCCAGTTCTGTAGCTCCTTCAGACCCTGCGAGAAGAGCTGGTGCTCGGATACAATCCGATCAATTCTCGAGGCTTTCTCCTGGTAGACAGTCAAATCAAACTAGAGTGAACATCTCAACAGATTAAAAGTCTGGACAGGTGCATCTTGACATCACACTGAGTTTGCTGACGTAATTCAGGAATGCAGCAGACGTTCAGGGTTACTATCCTTGTCATGCACAATAGACTCGCGATACAACAGTTATCCTTCTTTGAAGCAAAAGGGTAAGACTGGCAGCAAGCATGCAGACATTACCTTGGTCAGGTTGCTTAAAGCTAGGTACTGAGAGGAAAGCTGCGAGACGCGATGCACAAAGCCCTTTCCGGCCGTGTGTCTGTCCCACAGCAACTGGGCCTTCTCTCTCAGCCTGCTCAACTGAGACTCCTGAGAGGCCAACTCCTCAAGCACTGACTGTGAACGCACAGGCACATTAGCACAAGCACAAAGCTTAGGACACAACACAACCTCTCTTCACCTCCATCAGGAAGACTGAAGTGTTACCATGGCTACATGAAAGCAGGCTCAAGCGACTGATGTTAAAGCAGAGAAAGGTTAAATGGAAAACGCTTGCATGATGGTTAAAGCATTATGTAGATGCTTGCTGGGTGATATTAGTCATGGTACAAAGACGTATGAAACGTATTAACTATAAAACAGCGCAAAGTCAAATAACCTGCTGTGTATGAAAACGGAGCCAACGCAGACACTGAAATTGTGACCCCTTCTGAGAGATGGACTGGCACTCTATCCGGGGCACACTTGCACCTCCAAAATCCTCATTGATTCTGGGACAGAATCCAGACACACACCGACCTGGATCAGATCAGTTTCTAGCTATTTAACTCCTATTTGTGTGATCATTTTGCCATACATCCATTCAAGCCAGGCAATTTTCGGCCTTTCAAGACCGTGATTCTCTTTTCTGTCAGCAAGTGCGAAAAGGGTCGTGCAAACATTTTAGATTTTTCTATTTACATGCTTCTTATATACACATTTTTGCAGTCACTGCACATTGTAATTATTATTCTAAGTACAGACTAGTCCATCTTTTTGTGTACATACTTTGTTTATCCCCTTTACTCTGTTCTCGAATGGTACGGACCAGCACAGATCAGGTACTATTTTGGTGATGGATCAGTCTCAGCAGTGCTGTGGTAGTGTTGTGTGAGTTAGTTAGTTCCGAGCACACCTGTCATCATTTACATTTCTGTCTACAGCGTGACTGCATGTTTGCAGCAATCTGACATTCTATCTGTGTGCTTTATTTTTTTGTCACTGTGTGTGTCTGTATCACATTTTTGTTTTATTTCCATTTGTGTAACTCATCATAAGACTCGTACTCAATTCTCAAATCATTGTTTTACTTGTTAAAATGTAAATGTTTTCCAAAGCAGATAAACGTATAATAAATACACTCAATAAATAAACTTGTAATAAGCACATTACCCCGTTTAACAAATGTAAAGTCCAAATGCTGTTTTATTGCAAATGATATATGATAGAACATAGTTTGAAGGTACGTTGATTAATGTTGGAAGGTGGAGGATGGTTTAAACTAACAGCTGAGGAACTACAAGCTTTTTAGAAGCTTTACATGGTATAAAACCATAACACTAGATGATTATCTTTTTTGATATTTGATATATATGATATTTTTTTATAAACAACACCTCAACAGAAATACCAAGATATATCATTTATCTGTGCTTTGAAGACAGGAACACAAGGGCTACATGCTTTATGACAAAATTAATGAAAAAAAATTGTGATTAAAAAAATTATACTTCTTCAGCTCCTTACACATCTGATGAGAACATAACTGTAGATGAAAAACTGTTTCCTATCAAAACAATTATTGAATTATTCTAATGAAAGCTGGATGGATGGATTGATGGATGGACTGATGGATGGAATAATGGTGCAATATGCATCCACACAAATTAGTCTGGTAAATATATATATAAAAAAAAAAAATCCTAAATGTTATGCTTTACCTGAAGTCTGTGGAGCTCATGTTTCTTTCCTGGGAGGTCATGCAGACGACTACTGCTCTCCTGCACTGCTGCCTCCGTCTCATTTAGCCAATCCTGCAGAGGCTCCACACTGGCCTCAAAGTCCCTCATCTGAGCTTGAAGATTCTGCCGCATAACACACAGTAGTTACTGATAGAACTGCATGTCAGATTTTAAGAGATAAAGGTCATTAAGGATGGAAAAAAATCAGGGAGCATACTTGTAAAGCAATCTCTCTTTGGTGCAGGTTTGTCATGAGCGATTTCCAGTCCTCTCTGGCACCTCTCACTTTGGTTCGTACAGTCTCTACTCGGTCTTTAGCGGCTACACTAATCAGCAGGTCTCCACTAGCAGCCAGCACGTTCAGCTTACCCTGTCCCTGCTCTCTATCATTCAGAAACTCCTGCACGTTAACAGAACAGATTTTCAACTTCACAGCCACCACGTTTAAACAGTTTCAATAGTCAGACCAAACATGTGAGCAAACATATAATACCTGTATCTTCTGCAGACTAGACGAAGCCTCGCTGAGATTCTGTGGGGCATCAAAACACTTGGCTGTATTAAATTTAGCACTGACCAGCCACTGCTGAAATTCTCTGAAAGCTGCACGAAACTTCTGCTCTAGCAACTTCTCTTTTCCCTGGCATTCCCGTAAAGCCTGTAAACTGAGGCTGTGGCAGAGAAGAAAAAGATCCGCTGTTTAAACAGCAAAACAATCAGAAAGTGTCCATCTTGTCTTTGGCTTTACCCTTATTGAGATGAACCTAAATGGTAATATTGCTGACCTGTTGTACTCTTTGATAAGGGTAGACACTTGAGTGGAGTGTGCTCCCAGATCTCTGGAGAAGCGGCACAGATCGTTCAGCTGAGACTTCAGATTGTCTGACATAGGTTCTGCATTTAACAAGGCTTCCAGAATGTCCTGATCCACAACGACAAGAGAGATGGGGGTTAGATTTTAACATTTTCATTCAATAAAGGTGACAATCTTCTGTGACTTGGAGCTAAGAATCAGCTTCTGGAAAAATGTTCCTGAGAATCTGGGTTGAACCTCAGATTAGGGTTGCATAGTCATGGTTGGATGGTATTGGTTACAGAGCCATGTAATGACCTGGTGCCTGGTGCAGGGTGTACTTAGCCTGCTTACAGTGAATTCTGCAATAGGACCTCACCATGATCTGACCAGGAATAAAAACAGATACTTTGTGTGCTGCAGCAGCAAGTTGATAGATCACCATTACTGAGAGTTTAAGTTTTGGAAGTGCGGGTTTTGGGAATCAGGCAGGTACCTTTGGCAGTAATTAGCATCCTGCACAGGGTCTGTGCTCATCTACACTCCGGGATTAGTTCCAGACCCCACCTGAGATCCAGACCTGGATATGATGGTACTGCATGTGCTTCACTTTCTTATTTTACGTTTCAACTCTAATCTTGGTTGTGATGTACTTGTTTTTTTTGTTTGTATTAATTTATTTTACATACTTATCAACATTAGGGGCCATTTTGTTTTGTATGTTTATTTGGATTATTTAACGTCGCTATTAGCATCAGTGGCCTTTTCAGCGACACAAAAGACCCAGGCAGCTCCACCCTGGGATTGAGCCCATTGGGATTGAAAATGAACCTTATATAACATATATAAGTCATGTAAAAATCAAGTAAAATTTCTGGGGGGATATGAAGTTTTTGCTTTTCACTGTTGCCCTAAGCTTGCTCAGTTTTCTACTGGCCCTAGATTAAAACAAAATATACATTTGTAAATGCTCCACTGTAAAAAGCACCGTATAAATAAATCTGATTTGACTGAAATGTATTGCAATGTACAATCGAATCCGGTTAATAGGACCACCGGTTAATAGAACCAGCCTCTTATTCAGACCAAATCCTAAAGAACCGAAACAAATCCTATTATATACGTGTAATGTTATTTGCTTATTTGGACCAAAATTCCACTTAATAGGACCAAAGAACGTGAGAGCGAATAAGAAAAAAAGAAGCCACAAGTCACCACTTAGCCATTGCAAAGCGAATCAGCGATTTATGGGAGGATTTTTGGGATCCCCGGGAGAATTTATGCTTTTATCAAAGGTCAGGAAATCCGAAAAG
>JAVSBV010000147.1:7621978-7640601 GCA_033117975.1 Parotocinclus spilosoma | reverse complement strand
AATAACGTACTGAAGCCCTGGGTTGTTTTTCAGCGCCAGCTCGCCTTTTATCGGTGCGATTTTTTGGCGTCCTTTCCAAACCTAAACCTCAGCCGAGGGTTCCTAACGAAGAGTGTTTGGCAACCCATTAAGGCGCATTGAGAGCGATTTGGAAGAGGTGAGTTTGCTTGGAAATTTATGGGGGGTTTAATAAAATGGCATATAAACTAACAACATGAAACGCCATGGTACGTTATAGCGTTGGTTTACTAGACGATCGAAGCAATTGAGAGCTGTTGTTTGAAATGCACCTCGTTTAACCCGACAACAAAGGATCTAGGTTTGCGGCCGTGTGTGAATTTAACTTAACAGACAATTGTTGATGACCGTTGATAACCGTTATGTAGCATTATCAACATACAAAGTTATGTCATGGTGTGGTTATGAGAGCCTTATGTAGCTTACAGATGCTGTGGGTTACATTTGGGCCCTGCTTAGCTGCCGCCACATATTAAAAATAAATACATCAACTGGCGCCCGTTTGATGTAGGTCTGGTCTATATACAAAGATACACGTGTTGCTAAGGAATTAGAAAAATGCGTTGACACTCTGGTATGTCATTAAAATTCAGTGATCATCGCATCCTTGTTGCCATGACGGCTGAGATCGAGACTGCCCTCATCCTTCATCTGCTCCACACTGTCTGCATTGTGCAGTCGACGATTGTGGCCTTGTGATAACTCGGCCCTTAAATGCTGCTAGTCGATCGTAAAACTGAGGAAAAGCGGTTTTAAAGATGAGGTGTGATATAGTATCACTGACTAAAAGAGGTCAGTTTCATACGAGCTTTTTATTTTTTCATTAAAACAGGTGAACACGGATTCTTAAACAATTGCTATCCGGCTACACCGAACGTTGAATTCATTTAATATACATTTGACAAGACAGTGACTTTATCAGAATTTAATAGTGTATACATTTAAGAGTGTAGATATGTAATTTAATCTATGCACCTGTAAACAATTATTTTCTTTCCGCTGTGGCCTCTAGCTTCATTGTGGTCTTTTCAAAAAGATGTAAATATGATTATTTTAAATAGTCCATCTGTTTTTTTCATATTCTTCACAGTATTTTTCATACAGTTGAAATGTTTTTGTTTGTTGAAATTCATATGTACATTTTTTTAGCATAACCGTATCTAAACAATTTCCATATTTCTCAGATTTTTTAAATTTTACTATAATTTATGGAGTGTTTTAATTTACTAAAATGTTATCCAAACCACTGTAACAAACTGAGAAAATATTTAAAAAATATAAATGATCTTATATTAAGAGGTTATGGCTGTTTATTTTATTTAATTTTATATACATTAACTCACATTATGCAATTGAGAGGTCCAAAATGCTTAATCGGTTACCCGGGTTTGATTCTTGAATCCTGGACAAGACGTTAACGTAATTAACGTAGAAGGAAAATCAGAAGTGTATCATGCTGACATCAATGACAATTGGTAGAATATTATATACAGGAACAGTGTATATATTTACTGATAAGACTTGATGACAACAGGCTCACGCTATCAGAATATTACCTATAAAAGGCATATACTTGAACAAGACATTTTCTAGACACATTTTTATATGGTAATGTTTGGAATATTATTTTCCACAGTGTAACAAATATGTTTTCTATTAATGAATAGAAATAGAAATATGGAGCCTATATAAGACTATAGCAAAAGTGTGTAATAATGTAATTTGTCATAGTTGTGCTAAACATGGTGGACAGAATGTGAGTGGAAAGCAAAAAGATTTATCATTGGTATTATTGTTTTACTATTGTATCGATAGGAATGAATGTTAGTGGTTTAAATTTAGATTTAGACAAAACATGTGACAGACCTCAATTAAGATCTTTTGTGCCTGCTTTTTCCTATTATAAATGTGATGCTGTAGGCTATTACTGCTATTATAATTAATGAAATTGCAGGTGCCCTACATCTGTGTTCTAACCCTCACTTTATCTTCTTTCTTTCTACAGAAAACAAGAACTCCAGAACTTGAATGTTTCAGTCTACTTGCAGTGAAAGTAGTTTTATCAGATATATGCCTTCATTTAAATATACATTTTATTTGTATTAAATGAATAAAATAAACTGCTCCTGGTAAATTATGATGGCCTGATATCCACTAAGATTATTTCTAAATATATCAAGTAGGTTACGTGTAGGTTCCTCAAGTGCTGCTCCATAATTCTTAAATTAGCAACAAAATGGAAGACACATTCAAATATAAAATTCGGACTGATAATGTCCAGAGACTATGAAGAGGTGAGTACATTCTGTATGATACTTATTAACTGCCATAGTGTGTTTTTCAGCACTAGTTGGCAATCCACAACACAACTCTCCTCTCTCTCTCTTGCTTTGTAGCCTGGTCAATCAGTAGGGATGTTGGCAGCAGTGGAACATGGTCCTGTCCTCTGCAGTGACTCCAACATCCTCTGCCTCTCATGGAAAGGAAGAGTTCCCAAGAGTGAAAAGGAAAAGCCAGTGTGCAGGAGGCGCTACTATGAAGAAGGATGGCTGGCCACTGGAAATGCAAGAGGCGTTGTTGGTGTGACTTTCACCTCCAGTCACTGCAGGAGAGACAGGAGTACTCCACAGAGGATTAATTTCAATTTAAGAGGGCACAACAGTGAGGTTTGCATTCCATATTAACATTTGTCAATGCTGCTTACATTACACAGTACATGTATTTACCATAGGACATTGGCATATTCTAAAACATTAACATCACTCCAGCACTGGTTTCATTATGCACAGGACCACAGTAATTTTGTAAAATGAATGTAAGTGCTGTCTGTGTTTGTACAGGTTGTCCTTGTTCGTTGGAATGAGCCGTTTCAGAAACTTGCTACATGTGACATGGAAGGGGGGATATTTGTATGGATACAGTATGAGGGGAGATGGTCTGTGGAGCTGGTTAATGATCGGGGCGCACAGGTACTGTCACATCACTGTGGCCCCTCTCACAGAATTTTAAATCACCATGTGACGTTTCGCAGATGTCATAATGAATAAGCTTAATGTGTATTAATTAGTAAATTCTGGTGTATTAATAGGTAAGTGACTTTACCTGGTCCCATGATGGCACACAGGCACTGATTGCCTATAGAGATGGCTTTGTCTTGGTGGGCTCAGTCAGTGGTCAGAGGCACTGGTCATCTGAGATCAACCTGGAGAGCCAAATCACATGTGGGATTTGGACTCCAGATGACCAGCAGGTAATCTCCTAGATAACATATGATGTGTTATATGATATGATTTGTATATGGTCATGAAGAATTGGCTACATTTCCCTGTGTGCATATAGGTGTTGTTCGGAACAGCAGATGGTCAGGTTATTGTAATGGACTGCCACGGTCGGATGCTTGCTCATGTCCTGCTGCATGAATCTGATGGTATCGTTGGTATGTCCTGGAACTGCCCTGACTTCTTAGTGGAAGACAGCACAGAGAGTGATACGGATTCTGATGACAATGCCCCAAATCAAGGTATATCAACACACATTTGGCAAGCTTATATAACATCAAGCTTATATAAGTCAAATCATTGACTGCTTTGATTTTTTTGTTGTCTGTATTTTCTTTAAAGCACGTAACGTGAAGCCCCTACTCACAGTTAGCTTCATATCTGGAGATATAAGTCTAATGAACAACTATGATGACCTTTCACCCAACATTATCCGCTCAGGACTAAAAGGTAAACGCAAACTGGCATCAAATAAGGAATTTGTTGAAGGTAATGCTGTATTATAATTACAGTAGAATCGTGTTATTTGAATGTACCACAAATAGTAAAATGGTTTATATCATGAATATTGGATATACATATTAATATTGGAGTCCTACCTAACACCAATTATGTCAGTGTTATAGTTGTCTGTTGTGTGCTGAATGTGTGGAGCTTATCCTCTTTAGAGAGTAGGGTACAAACACTCATGTTCTCTGCTATCTCATAGCTGTTTCTTTTAGCACTAAATGCTATAATACACATTAAACAACCATAACATTATAATGATCCACTGAAGACAATGAAAGAGGTGTAAGTAGAGGAAGGCAAGGAACCATCCAGAAAGCCAACTACTTCTGTTATTTTCCCATAGTCATTCATAATAGCAGGTTAATGTTTTGCACAGTTGGTCATGGGATTCAATTTCCAATACCTTATAGCAAGAATGTGTATAACAGGAGTGCAGACTGTAAACAGGGTTTGACTGTATGCCAGTTAATAGCAACTATACAATATAGTACAAAACAGTTTTTACTATTTTGCTTAAATACATATTGAACATTGATTTGCTAAATATTATGTAGATTTTAAAAGGTGATACAGTGATTAAAGGTCATTTGTGAACCCTACGGAACTACCAGGACTGGACTTTTCGTTGCGTAATATAGATAAACAACAAAGGAATCAGGAAGAATTTCAGTGCATAAAGGCCAAGGATGCAAACTTAAAATGAAGGTTTATGATATCTGATGATTGGCATTTATCAATAGCAGATAGATGACCACATGTGCAAGGGATTACTTTGGAAAACCGTTATAAATTACTACAATATAGAGTTACATTCACAAGTGCCACTTAAAACTTTACTGTGCAAAAAAATGTATCATGGTCAGATGAATCAGTATTCCAGACCTGTTTTTTAAGAAATGGACGCTGTATGCTCCGGACCAAAGAGAAAAAGGGCCATACAGACAGTTATAAACTACAAATAAAAAATCAAGGGTTTGTATTGATATGGGGCTGTGTAAGTGTGCTTGGCAAAGGTCATTTACACTTCTGTGATGTGTTTGCATTGATATCTTAGAGCAACATTTTTAGCGGGATATTGTTTAGACAGATTCCAATAATGTTCTGACATATATGTTGATCACTAGATATCCAAATCATTGTTATAATCACTTGTTGACACAACCTGTTTAAAATCACATCATAAATTATTTTTTTATGTCATTACTTGCTCTGAATTACCCCTGTCCCAACTATTTTTGGAATCTGTTGCAGGCCTGAAATGCAGGAATACGCATTTATTAACAAATTAATTGACTGAGTTGATTGAGTTGACCAGACAAAGCAATAAATACTTTGGGTTTATATTAAATAAAAGTCTAAGGAAACGTCTATAAAAAAAATAAAATAAAAAGTCTATAAAAAAATAAAATTTGCATTTTCATACCTTCTTAACTTTTTCTGAATTGAGGTTGAACAATTAGCAATGTTAGTCTTTTAAAACAAATCTTTTGGTGATTTATATTGTGTGTTTTTTTGTTAGGCTCTTTTGTATTTTTGTCTAGTTATTCCATTAAACCTCTGGGATGGTCTGCAACTAAAGTTACTTCAGTCTATCCTGACAATCTCTGCAAACCTGAGATAATCACCATTGTCTTATGTAGAGCAGTTCTCTGCACAGTATTGGTTTAGTGTTGTAGTGGGCACTGGACTTTGAAATAAGTTTAACAGTGATTTGTGCAAGTCTTTTGCTATTCCATTTGCCTTGTGTTCTTTAGAATTGCACATTGTGCTGTTGGTAAGATTTCTGCATACACATTTCTTGTGGCATTTGTCCTGAATGTAAAATATTATACTTGTCCTGAACAAAGCCATCTTTATATACTTATAAATAACCAACCTAGACATCACCTGATCCCCTGATGGCACTCGGGTCTGACTTTCAATTAAACTGTGTTGACACTGAGATTTATACAAATTAGAAATGTTTCAGATATTTTGATTATAAATTGATGAATGTAGGTTTTTTCACCATCCTTCATCACTCCACATAATTAGTAATAAGTATAGGAAGTAACAACTGAATGTTACATTTGCAGACAAAACATTCCACTGTTAATCAGCTAAAAAGGATGTAAAGAAAAAATTGTGTTGTATTTCCATTTCCATATTTATGTTGTTTTGATCTCAATCTCAGACCCTTGGTTGAGCTGTTTGACCTCAGATTCATTTTTACGGTATGGACTGTGAATGATCAAGCAACGCCTTTAAATAAAGCAATCAAATACCACTGTACTTAAAAAATAATTGTTTGGGTGGAATTAGTTTAAAAGATATTATAATTTATTGTGACATGTATTTAGAGCAGACATGAGCAATCAGCAAACAGAAATCCAGGTAACTGCAAAGTAATTCTTTTCTTGCAGTTTTTTTTTTATGTCTCTATGCGTTTGTAGTAGAAGCAGTATAAACCACTGCATTCTTCTTATACAGATGTGGAGGTTCAGTGGTGCTCTCAGGGAGACTTGTTGGCTGTAGCTGGAATGGAGAGACACGGGCTCCCTAATGACTCTATAATGAGAAATGCCCTAGTTAAGTTCTACAATGTTCAAGGAGAGCACATATATACTTTGGAAACACCTGCTCAGGTTAGTCTCTACGTCAGTGAAGAAGTCTCATGACATGCTGATCTGTGTCAGAGAAAACACAACACATAACACAGATAACATATGAAACAAAGATATGTGTATTTAAACACAAAATATAATGAATAGCATTCACTCTGTGGACTAATATGCAAACTTTGTGGGGCTGTTTTAACTTCAGAGACCTATTACCACTATCTGCTGGGGCCACAGGGACTCACGGTTGTTTCTTGCATGCGGGCCAGCACTATATGTTGTGCGTGTGGAGCACAGAGTGGCCAGCCTCCAGCTGCTGTGTCAGCAGGGCATAGCCAGTGCTCTTAAAGAGGAGAGAGATGTGAGCAAACTGAACATGCCATCTCTCCTCTGTTCATACGTCACCAGTGCATTTATTCCAACCATAAAGGTAACTAAGAATCTTTAATATTTGTCACAAGATAGATATTATAGCTATTTAAGGAACATTTGAATATTGATCTGTCTCTCTTATGTATAGCCTCCTATTCCCGATCCAAACAACATCCGGGACTTCGTCAGCTATCCCACAGCAGGAAATGAGAGACTGCATTGTACAATGAAGCGTGCTGAAGATAACCCAGAGGCAGGCGGGCCTTGCTACACCCTCTATTTGGAGCACCTGGGGGGACTGGTGCCTATCCTTAAAGGTCGTCGGATCAGCAAACTGCGCCCAGAGTTTGTTATAATGGACCCCAAAATGGACAGCAAAACAGGTACCAGTTACCATTATTTTGTCTAGTCATGTTAATTTATGTTTTCCAGATGCACCAATGCAGTTTTTTCACAACTGATTTTGTTATTACATTTCAGATGAGGTCTGCGTGAATGGTATGATATCCTACATGACTGATAGCTGCAACTGCTCTGATTCTAGTGATATTGAGTTGAGTGATGAGTGGGTTGAAAGAAAGTCACCAAAGTTATCCAGAGGAAACAGGTCCCCCAAACTCCCCAGGTAGCATGCTGTCTTTTTGCTAATTGAAGTTTAATTTATTGAAATTGTATTACACACAATTGATTCTGTGGCATGACCAATCAGAGGGCACTGAGGAGGTGTGGTTATAATAACCTGTTAAATAAAGAGCTGCTGTTTGCAGCCGTTACAGTAAACTCTCATAATGTTACATTCTTTCGAAGCACAGACAATTTTTTACTTTTAAAAGTTATTATAACCCCACCTCGACTCCCATGTTTTCATTGGTCGCCTCACAGATAATATTGCCCGTAGATGATCTTTTATTGGTTATTTCAGTGGTTATACCATCAAGGAAAAGTGATATTTGTGTGTGTGTGTGTGTGTGTGTGTGTGCATTATATATGCGTGTTACATAATATGTATGTACATTCTCCCTTCAGGTTACTTAATAGTAAATGTTTATTGCTGTAAGTGCATAAGTGTAATTACAAATAATAACGTCCTCTGAGGTCTCACAAGGATTTCATTACTAATCTATGTCACAGTTAATCAGCGTTCAACCCATTAACTGCCACCCACTAACTTTTTTCTGAACATTTTTTTACTTTATTTCTGTCCGCCTACTTCCCATCCCATCCTATCAGTAGGCGAGTTAAAGCACCCGATCCCCAAATGGGGATCATGGTTTTTAACTGGTTAAACTGAAAGTGTACAGCCTCCTCATAGAAAAGAAATGGAACGTGCTATTAGATGCAAAATTATTTTTTTAGAAAGATCTGCAATACTGTGCAAGTTTATATTCTGCTTATTCTGTATTAAATTTTTAGTGGTCACCACATATTGCAGTTCTAGAATTACAGACTGTAGTCCCTCTGGAGCAATACAATGAATGTCTCTTATAAAGTGGAGAGTGAGTGGAGAATTTTTTAAGATTGATCTGCTGTGTCTGATCCAATCGTAGCAGCTCCACACACACACTACCACACTTGCACCATGTCAGTGTCACTGCAGTGCAGAGAATGATCCACCACCCAATGAGGACCTGATCTGTGGTGTCAATTAAAAAAAATATAGAACGTTTAAGGCCTTTGCACAGTACTCTAGGTCAGTTCTATTATTGATATACACTCACTTGGAGCAGAATTTCGTAGCTTTCTTAAACTATTCGCAAATTAGTGGTCTGGATAGTGAGGAAGTGGATTAAAATCCCTCATGCGTTATTGCAGGAAATCAGTTTTACTGTAGTATTTATTATTTAGAATATAACTAGGAGATATATTATTATGATATATTTAATTTTGAAATCCCCTCATTAGTATAGTATGACCAGGGATGTCAAAACCGGCACATAATGTTGTAGTCCCTTCTTTAATTATTCTCTATTTTTTATAACAGAATCAACTTGGAATCAAGAAAATCTCCCAAGCTTGCTCAGACGTCTCAAGAAATGTCCATGTCACCAAGATTACCAAAGAAACCTACCATACGCTCCCCAAGTCTCACTCGCAGGGAGTTTCCAGTAGATGGAATAACTGAGGTAGTACAGTGGAGCCTTGCAAATGGCAGTGTTTTGTTTTTTAGTAATTAGCTTTTTAAACGTATTACTGTATTTGTTTTACAGCATAATTACCTGGCTCAAGTCACCTCTAACATCTGGGGTACAAAGTTTAAGATTGTGGGACTTGCCTCATTTTTGCCAGCAAATTTGGGTGCAGGTATGTAAGATGCTTGTGTGGGTGTGTACTTGTGTGTGTGTGTGTGTGTGTGTGTGTGTGTGTGTGTGTATGTACGTGTGTGTGTTTGTGCACAGGTGTGTGTGAGCCTCTGTGTGTTTGTGTGTGTGAGTGCATGCATGTGTGAGTGCGTGTGTTCATGCATGTGTGAGTGCGTGTGTTCATGCGTGTGTGTGTGTGTGTGTGTGTGTGTGTGTGTGTGTGTGTGTGCATACGTGTGTGGGTGTCTGTGCATGTGTGAGTTCATTGTAGAGTGTATCATTCCCAATTGTTTTTGTTATTCTGCTTGTGTTACAGTTATTTACAAAACCAGCTTGTTGCACTTGCAACCTCGTCAGATGACTATCTACTTACCAGAGGTTCGAAAAATTTCCCTGGACTTCATGAGCCTACCAGTCTTTAATCCTAATGTGTTCAGTGAAGATGAAGATGATTTGCCAGGTAAATTCCATTCCAGTGTGTTAACAGCTTTACAACATTTTATATCTATGAGAATATATATTTATATCTATGAAGTATTAAGCCTGTGGACATACAATTTGCTTTTCAGTGATGGGCCCTTCAGGTGTGTCAGCTGATAATCCTCCCTGTACCGTTAATATTCCCATTGCTCCCATACACAGTCCTGCTCAAGCTATGTCACCCACACAAAGCATTGGACTTGTGCAGTCGCTGTTGGCCAATCAGAATATTCAGCTTGACGTCTTGACCAATCCCACGGCTACAGCAGCAGCCGCTGCAGCAGCGGCAGCAGCAGCAAATGCTACAGTTCCTGACCATAATCCGGATGATGTGACAGCGCAGTACACAGTACCAACAAGATACACGAGCCCTGGACAGGTCATCTTTAGTGGCCTAGAAATGGGAAACCTGAGTTTGACTGGAACACTTCCACCACCACCGCATCATTTGCCACCACAACCTCATCAGCAGCGTCAGCAACAGCAGGAGGAAGATCGCCATCCGCTATCAAAACATCAGCAGCAGGTGCAAGCACAACCTCAGCATCTAAAGTTGCAGCAGCACCAGCAGGCACAGCAACAACACCAACAACAAATTCAGCAGCATCAACAACAAATTCAGCAGCATCAACAACAGATTCAGCAGCATCAACAACATGCGCAGCACTCGCAACAGATGCAAACACATCACCATCAACAACTTCAGCAGCACCTACAGCAGCAGCACCAACAGCAAATGCAACAGCATCATCATCAGTTGCAGCAGCAATTGCAGCAACACCATCAGCATATGCAGCAGCAGCAGCAACTACAACAGCATGTACAACATCAGCAGGTGCAACATCACCAGCAGATGCAACATCAGCATCATCAGATGCAGCTCCAACACGAGCAAATGCAACAACAGCAACAACAAATTCGCCAACAAATTCAAGAGATGAGACAGCAACAGCAACAGCTTCAGCATCAGCATCAACAAATGCAGCAGCAGCATCAGCAGATGCAACGACAGCATCAACAAATGCAGCAACAACTCAAGATGCAGATATCCTTACCGCCTCCTCCTACAGCGTATGCTACTATTTCCATGCATCAGCTGCAGATGATGCCTCCAGTTCCTCACCCGGACCATCCACCTGAGCGAGTAGAGCAAACACACACACTGAAAGTCCCTTCTAGGCCACAATCATTTATCGAAAGCGACAGCTCGCTTGAGTTTCAAATGCGTAAAATAAACCCTCCACCACCATATCCAGGTACAGTGGTGTCTGCAGCTGCTGCCCCTCCTGCACCCCCACCAAGCCTAATCGTTAACAGTGAGAACGCTAACACACTGTCAGCAGACTCGTGCCTAACTAAAGATGAGTTTTCTCTGCATCCAGTGAGCCTCCAATACCCAACTCCTTTGGGTTATGAAAGGATCACAACTTTTGACAGCAGTGGAAATGTGGAGGAGGTGTGTCGCCCACGGAGACGACTCATACGAAACCAAAATGCATATGGTGTGCAAGGAATGGGCAGTTCAGCAACACTGAAAGTCACCTCGTCAGAAAACAAGAAGGTCCAGCTTCCTTATAGCTCAGCAACCCTCAGTCGCCTTTCAGTGCCTCGCTACTCCATACCAAGTGGAGATCCACCACCATACCCAGACCCTGCCAATCAGATCAATGTCATTCGGAGTCCTACCCAACGGATTGATAGCGGGCTTATCCATGCTACTCTGCGACGAGATCGAAGGGAAAATGCTCTGAAGATTTCTCAAATGGTGGACACAGCAAGGACTCTACCTACAAAATCTAAAGTTAACAGTGCCCTTGCTCTTTCTTATCAGCCCAGGATACCAACTGCTTTGTACACCTGTACTCAGTGCAGCAGTAACAGCAGTAGCACGAGTGTAAGTGTCAGTGGTGGTGGGACCAACAGCAGTGGCATTGCAGGTGGGACAGTAGTACGGCAGGATTTCCCTCCTGGCAAAGGAGCGCAACACAGTACAATAATTGTGCACTCCAAAAGTAATTCAACTCTGGCTTCGCAGTCCTCTTATAACCTTTTGAGTCCCGTTGACAATACTCGAGATAGAACTGTGTATATCAACTCCGCCTTTACAGAAGATGAGACTCTAAACCAGCAGTGCCATTTGGAAAAATCAGTAAGGCATTTAACACTTGGGGATGTGAGCTTAACAGTCAAACGGCCACCACCTTACCAGTGGGACTCTCCTGCTGCAGAACAAATTTGGATGCCCCAGGATCAAAATTTATTGACAAACCCTCCAGGATCACATAAACCACCCCATATATTGCTCAGCCAAGCACAGCATTTAGACCTAACACGACTACCATTTGTCCTATCGTCAAAACCTCCTTCCAGTCCTAGTGCCATGACCCTGCCATCAACGTATCAGGTTTCTCTTTCACCCTATCCCCCTGGTGTGGGCCACAGTGGGCCACCTCAGTTTCAGTCATTGCAAAGTGCTCAGCAGTCATGTGGCTCTAGTGACATGGTAACTCCAATTCCTTTTAGCCAGCAGGATCCAGCTCTTGTTCTGACTCCTGGTTATGCAAATAATCTTACTAGTCTACCATGTTGTCCACTCCCACCCATGTATCCTGGGGCCAGCTCATGCACTAATCTTCAGCTACATCCAATGGCCCTACATCCCTGGAATACGTACAGCGCTTGCTCCCCCATGCAGGACCATTCGGCAACATTACCAAGTAAACTTCATCAGGGTCTGGAGAAACCCATTCTCGCACCTCCACCCCCACCTCCTCCTCCCCCTCCCCCTCCTCCTCCTCTTCCCCCTCCACCACCTCCAGCTGAACTTATGAACCACCAAAGCACCTCAGAGGTGTTAGCTGATTCTGGTGAGAGTTTTCAGGAACAGTCCTCACTTAATGAGAGTCCATTACCACAGGGGGCAGACAGATTTAGCAAAAAAAGCCACAAGAGGCTTGACAGCAGGGCAGAGGAAGCTAGCATGTCCACCGTTTCTGAGACAAAATCAAAAAAGGAAGGCCGTGCGCTGTCTGACTTTAATTCTTTAATTGCTAGCCCACGGCTTAGTAGCAGGGAGAAGAAAAAGCCAAAAGGACAGAAAGAGCAAGTAAACAAAGCTAAAAAGTTAAACAGGACCACAAATGAGTTCCAGGATAGCTCAGAAAGTGAGCCTGAACTTTTTATTAGTGGCGATGAGCTAATGAATCAAAGCCAGAGCAGCAAGAAAGGTTGGAAGAGCAAACGGAGCTTGCGCACGGCAAATGAGCTGGAGGAGATTAAATGCCGCAAAGCAAATGAGAGAGAAGACCGGAGCCTTGGCAGCCAGGGCTTTGTGTATGTCATGGCCAACAAACAACCTCTGTGGAATGAAGCTACCCAAGTCTACCAACTTGACTTTGGAGGAAGAGTGACTCAGGAGTCAGCCAAAAATTTCCAGATTGAGTTGGATGGACGACAGGTACCTTTGTTTAATGTTGAATATTTTATTACTGACTAATTTTCGCCATATCAGTTGTTGTAAATATATATTTTTTAAATATCAAAGCATTATTGAATACAAAAGCATAATTTACGAATTTTGTTGTAACTTTTATTTTCTGTTACAGGTGATGCAGTTTGGCAGAATTGATGGTAATGCTTACATCCTGGATTTTCAGTATCCATTTTCAGCTGTGCAAGCATTTGCTGTTGCCTTGGCCAATGTCACTCAGAGGCTTAAATAAAGGATGTTTATGATCTTTTTAACAACAGCAGTTTGCAGTTTAAGAATTGTGAATAAGAATGAACAACAGTGTTACCATAATATGGTACTTTTTCTGTTATGATGGGGCATACTGGTAACTGTCAGGAGAAATTGGACAGCTAGACACAAAGTAAACAAAACAGACCAAATGCTTGAAACAACTATTAGTCTGTTTGCTCTGGACGGTTAAGACAGAAATGTCAAGTGGATAGGACAGAGCGTTTAAAAAAAGGATAATAACATTAGGTAGTACAGATCAGTTCCTAGTTATTTTATTTTAGTGTGTATGTGTATGTTTCATATCACCGACGTGTGAAAGGCTCAGTAATGATTTGCATGCAAAACTGGTGCCAGTTTAATTGCCCTGTGATTATAAGAGTCCCTTATTGATTAATTTTGCTGAAGGTTTTCCTGTAAACTGTAATATGAATTTGACAAACAATGTACCCTTGCATATAGAGGGGATAATGCCATCAGTGAAAATACTTTTGAACCCATTTTGACTGTTTTATTTACTGTATATCATTAATTTATTTTATCATGACATTACAATGAATGCAGCTAATGTTTCATTGTGTTGCGTTTAAGAGCACCACTTATGATCAGCAGTTCAAGTGGGATATCTAGGCTCTTTCTTTGAGGAAAACTTACAAGTTGTCACCCCCATGACGATTAAGGACCCTTGCTGCGTGATCGTTTCCCCTTAATATTTCCTTTACTCTTAGCTAGGAGAAAAGTTTCTTGAAAAATAATTACTATCCTAAATTTTCTCGAGTGTATTGGCACATTTGTTAACTTAAAGAGTAATGCAAACCATGGTATACATTTACCAGGAGATTGAGGTTGAGTTAATAACTATAATTTTTTAACTATAGTTTTTGAAGTGAAAGCAGTGTGGTCCCAGATAAAGAATAAGGTAAAAAAGTGACCTAGTAATAAGGTTCAGAAATGGTGCTGAACAACTCAGCCAGACCTACTGCTAAGAGACAAACCGTAAACGTGGAATGGGCTGTACTGTGCACGTTATTGACCCTCAGTATGATTTCCATAGGTTTTTACCTCCCTGGTGAAACAATTAATAAATTTTCTGCTCTTCGTTCCAAGAACAAAGTCCATCAAATGGTTTGCCAACTTTGATGGAGAACTTGGTTGGCTTGGTGTCCTGACCTTGACTAAACCAGGCACATTTGAGGTGCATTGGAATGCCGAAAATGTGCCATGACTTGTGCATCATCGGTATGTGATCTCCCCATGCAAAGTCTTCTCAGAAGGCTGAACACTGTTTCAAAAGCAACAGGGGATAATCTTCATACTAACAGATACAGTATATTGGTGGTGTAATTTTCTGGTGTCCACAAACTTATGTCTATATAGTGTATGTCTTTAAATGACATAAAAAAGTCAGTGTTGATTGACTGATGAATATCCGGCTATGATGTCCTTGAGGACAAATTTGAGGTCAGATTATTCTTATGGAATGAATGATGTAATTGTATGAGGTTGTGCTGGTACAAACAGGGAGTATCACTCTCAGTCATTTGTGATGTTGTGGCATGAAGTTAAAAGTAATATACACCTGTTAATGTTAGTAATCTAACATTAATATAATTAATGTTATACTGTCACACCATAGTTTTCAAATATGAGCCTTGAGCTCTTTAATAAGGACCTACTTTAACATAAAAGTGTTATGCTATTTATGCATCAGAAACCCTTGTGACAAATTGTATGTGGTCTCACTTAATAAAGTTCCACCTCTAGACATAATGAGTTAGATTGAACTGAAGGTGTGTACCAAGGGTACCAATAGAACAGGTTCAGGGCCATGGGGGCTATGTCTTGGATAGTTTTCCTCAGGAGGACACCACCACCCCTAGTGGCACTACACTTACTTATATACGTAACCTTTTATTTTGTTGTCATTACCATTTGTAATAGTAGCATTCTTCTGGCACTATACAACTCTTAACATTTTTGTCAGGTTATGAACCTAGATGTGTTAAATCTTTTAGATGACTGTGTAATGTAGACTTAAAAATAACGCCCATCACATTATTCATTACGCTTTAAACAAATATGGTTTGTACATATATATTGTTTTTTGGAGGATTTTCACAATGACTTGGAGAAAAACATTGTGCTAATTTTACAAGATAGATCCTAAATGTGGAATTTCCCTTGCATTATGATTTATTAAATTTACCCCAGTATAATTTTTTACAGAGGTACTGTCAGACCGTTGAATGACGGAATTCCCATGTGTAAATGCAACACTGACTGACTGATTAATCAGCATTTGGTTATATCATAGTTACAATGGGGATAAAATCCTGCTTAGTCTTCTTCTTAGGTTATTTTATATCTGGACAATTAGCCTTATGCTGATTCAAATAAGTAAGAACATTTTTTAATTAGTATTAATATAGTATGCCTCTGTTTTCTCATCACATGTGATCCGTTCTGATCATTACTTTATTTCTGATGAACTAAAACGCTTGTTGAGAGTACCTGTGCTGAATGATGATGGGTGTTATGAGCATTCTCCTGTTATTGGTGTACATGATTTTAATAATTTGCAAATTTAGGCGTTTTTTTAAATACTGGAGTATTCAGGCCCAGTTTGAATTGTGTAGAATGTGAGGCTTTAACTGTGCTGTCGCTTTACTATTGTAATGTACAATAAATCATGACAAGCTTGTAATATTAACTTGATGTTTTCTGAGTGTTATTATGAGTGTACAGTAAACTCTAAGCCATTGATGCTAAAAGCACCCAAAATAAATAAACAAACAAAATAGTATGATTTGTTTGTTTATTTCTTTAACATCACATCAGTGTCTCTTGAATTGTTTTGGCATCTTTTGGCCGTTCGTGACAGGAGCAAGGCTGTGCAATTTAGAGAGACCAATTAACCTAATGTGTGCCATTGTAATTGTGGGAGGGAACTGGAGTATTTAGTATTATGTGCAAACAGAAGTCCAAAGTTAGGATCGAGCTGGGGATGGGGATCTCTCTGAATGACACTAAAGCTGTATAATGAATTCATTATTTTGCCAATGTGCAAAAATGTTTGTGAACCATTTTATAGAATTTCTGTAAAGCATCATCAGATGTTGACCTAAAGGTGCATAAATAGAATGATCCAGTATTACATATCTGTGAGTGGTAAAATCATGTGAAGTTGAAGGTGAAACTATAGTCAGGCATTTCAGTCAGTGGTTTTACAGCCAGGTGTGTGTGTATCTGATTACAATATCTACATTTAGGACTTTTAACATCTGATAATGTTTATTTTTTGTAAAAATATAGGACATTTAAAGAGTTTACCTCTGTATTCTGATATAGAGCATTGTACGTCTATATAGACAGATATTGATATGTATCGATATACAGTATAGATACCAGTCACAATTGGCCATAACAGTAAATCCATTGACCGGTCAAGTTAATAAAATTAACAGTGTGATTGTGTGCAATTCAATGTACCCTGCCACAATTTACATTGATGTCATTTAGCAGACACTCTTAACCACTTTTCTCTCTCTGAGGCAAAGCTCTTTAGTCCTAACTCTCCCATTAAGACAACTTTTGACAAAACTGTAGATTGGTTTATGAGGCTCCCAATGATGGTTGCTGGTTCTGAACTAAGAGTGACCTGGACATCATAGGATTTTGAAGGGAAGCAAGAATGTCGCCTGCACGACCACATTTCCATGATACCACTGTGTTCCTAGTGTTCAGTTTTTCCTGTGTCTTGTGCAAAAGAGCTTAGATAAACACCTCTGACCACAGCTGATCAGCTTGGGAGATATTCGGTACTCAGTCCTGCCATGATGTATGATTTTATGGTTTTACGATTTTATGATTAAAGTGCTATCTGGAACGCGATTAGTTACTGTTACTTTAACAGAAATAAGTACTGAAGAAAATAAATACTCTGGGATTTCATGGTTTTGCATATTTTTGTATATCTAAAATATGTTATTTTCCACCAATACATAATACTTAACTACAAATTTTGTAAACTTTTCTGGGCCTAAAACATTTTCAAATTAATGTATAAATACTGTTCACAAAAAAAAGGGATATTTCATTTTGAAATGTATTTTTCTGAGTACGTACGCTGTTGGAGCGTTAAAGCTACTTTGCTTTTATAGTGTGAAAGTGATCAGACAACTATTCTTCCTTGAACCGAATCAAATTAATTGTGCTGTATCAACTCGGAAGCTTACGTGTCGACTCTTAATTCTTTATACGTTGAACAGGTGAATCGACTCTTTTCTAAATCGAGTCTTAGCCAAACTCTGTGCCTGTACAGACTGGTTGTTACGAAGCGGCGCTCAGTGTATTCCTGAACTCACCAAAGCCATCCGGCATCATGGATTCTACCACAAATCATCTTGTAGGTATGTAAATTACATATACGTTTTTTGTTTCGCAGTTAGCTATTACATTTGTTTGTTAAATTACCTGCTTACGAACAACCTGTAACCTTTGCTAGTCTTTCCAAAAGTGTGTCCACATGACGATAACCTATACGCAGCTGCCTGAATATTACCCTTCATTTATGTTTAGGAATAGTACTTAATTATAAGACAAAGGGAAATGCAGTGTAACTATAATTAAGTGGACTAAAGAAACAATTTCGTTCTCTCTTGATTTCTTCACTGTATCACAATCACTTCACAGCTCGCTCATCAGCTTTAGGTGTTTCAAAGATGACCCGACAGCAAATCCTCACTTTAATTGCAATGGCAACAATTAACTTCAGCTCAATGATTTGTTACTCCATATTGGGCCCATTTTTCCCACCTGAGGTAAGAATTCGGTTTATTTTTAATCTAATATCAACAAAGTATACTTCCAGATTGCCTAAACAGAAGGTTTCGTGATTAAAATGCTAATTGTGAACGTTTTTTAAAACAAAAAATATGTAGGCAGAGAAGAAAGGAGTGAGCCAAGCAATGATCGGATTAATATTTGGATGCTATGCTTTCTGTACTTTGGTCGGATCAGTAATCCTCGGTAAATATGTAAGTCGGTCTCCATTTTCAGCCACAAAGAGATTTATATATTGTTGTAACTTTACAACTTTGTTAGTTTCGCCTATTACACTAGAGACATTAAAATTGTAGGTGTTCAAATACCTGGCCATCTATTGCTATATAAATGTCACATCAATCAACCCATGTCCATCATAGAAGAATGATTTTCCATATTATTCGGGTGTTAAATCATTCTTAGAACTGCACTGAAACAGACATTATGTGTGTGGGTATTTGGTGTGTGTGTGGGGGTGGGGGGGTGTGTGTGTGTGTGTGTGTGT
>JAVSBV010000147.1:7604899-7617387 GCA_033117975.1 Parotocinclus spilosoma | reverse complement strand
TGAATTGGTGTCTCTAAATTGTCATTGACTTGTGTATGTATGACTGGCCTTGGAATGAACTTGTGTATGGATCTAACGTTGTGCGTGTTGCTGGATGGCCACTGATTCCGACAAGTGACGTTAAAGAAGCCAAATAAATAAATAAATAATTCAATAAGTAAACATTTAGGCAGAATATTGGACTTGGTTTCATATTTGACTTGCTGAGTGGCTCTACGAATGGAAACTGGGTGCTGAATAAGCAGTGTGAGACTGGCTGGGCTCTCCATTGTTGTAGTGAGCTAATGCAGGAAAGGCCTATGTGTGAGCTTCCTGTTGACCTGCCCCATGCTGCTTTTTAACGAAACTCCAAGGATAGTGTAGAACCACTTTATTTTCACTACTGTTTTGAGGTGTTTATGACATAGTCTGGTTTTTTTTGTCCAGTGAGGAAGTGATGTATGAACTATAATTAAAGCAGAGCTCAGACATATAAGCAATGTCTGTACCTATCACGGCATGACCAAAGTCTCACTCAGCTAGACCATTTACAAAAAGTAGTGTCTGAAAATGTTGTCCTATATTAGTGTGTTTTTAAATCAGGAATGAAGTAAAGAACTGCTATAGACTCAGCATAGATTTCATGTTGGCTATTTATAAAAGAGCAGACTTGTGCTCGACAGTGATTGCGTTTACACAAACTTAATAATCTGATCATAGTCAGATTTCTGCAGTTATCCGATTATTCAAGTGGTCATTTATACAGTGTATAATAGAAAGCTGGATTTTAACCCACTAAATGGATTTCTCAGAGCATGTATATCCATAAATGTAGACCCATACTGTGTTATGCATTTTTGTGAGCTTATTGGCTGGTTGAAAAATAGAAATCTGAATATTATCTCTTTTATTAGTCATGTAAAATCTGAGGTTTCCCAGTATCTGATTACTCTAATGCATGTGAACAGGTTCATCAGATTACTAACAATTAGATTTTTATTTAGTTGTCAAATTATTAAGGGCATCTAAACAGAATCCATGAACGTGGCTGGTGGCTAAGGCTACTAATCGGAAGGTTGGGTCCTTGAGCAAAGACCTAACCGTTTAACTGCTTAGCTAAATTGTATGTTGTTTTGGACACGAGTGTCACAAAACTCTTTGAATATGCAGGCTTTATATTAGCTGGACTTCTTTCTGAATTATACCCCATCAATCATTGGATATGAACATATTATGCATAAATGGCAAATTGATACCAAAACACGTTATGGATTTTTATGTAATTAGAGAGACTGATAGAAAGTATGCTAATTAACATGTTCAGAGTATAATTGTAAATACTTTTCATGTTGTTCTTAAGGCTAATTTGGAGCTGAACACGTCATATAAAATTTATTTGTGCTGATAAAATCTTCCTCCCTAAAAGAACAGAAATAACAGAGATCACTTAGGCTAGTGAAACCTTTTTAAACAAACTTTTAATAAAGTGCACTTTCCACCAAAATGTATACAGCTGTAAAAGTAACTACCACTGCCATGTTCTGGGAGTTCATAAATAGTTTGACAGTAACCTAAAAACACTTATATAGTGCTGAAATTGGGGTGGACGATAGGAGCTCAAATTCGTATTGCAATATTTTTCACCATCAGATCAATATGATATGATCATAGTAAATCATCACCTAAATAGTAATTATATTCCTAAATATCATGGAATAGTCTCATACAAATACATGTAATACAAAAATTCCAGCTGTACCATCAGACATGAGTGATGTTTTACACATGGTTTTGGTGTTTAATTCATACTGTTTCTGGCTGCTGAGGTGCTGCACCCAAGTGAGGTGCCAACGGTTTTTGTTGTTAATGCTTAAATTTTAGGTGGTTAAACAGGTTTTCTGTGACACACCAATTTTGCTTTTACTTATTTTGCAAAGTGTTGCTAGTACAGTATCCATTGTTTAAAATCCAAATCAGCCTCCTACAGCTTATGATTAATTTATTCAGTCACACCCATCGTCATGTTCGTGTGTTACCAAGCAAAGTAATTCTAAGGACCCTCTTGCTCCTGGGAAATTATAGATTTACCGTATTCATGCGTTTGCCAGGGAAAGCTAGCTGGACTAGTGATTGTTTGTTAAAATACCTGTTGACAATGTGTTTTCATCTTAGCTAAAATTCGTCTAAATGTGATCTCTCTTAGGTCATACGTTTTTTTTGTTGTTGTTTTTTTAGTTGTTCAGAATTAAAAATTAGCATATTACCGTTGGCATTTGCCTTGTTTAGAGCTATAGCGTGCACATACAGATCATTTTGAATCATGAGCGTGTTCCTTTCTTACAAGCATTGCCATTGTCCCACTTGTTTACACTGATTCATGTGGTTATTCACTCTTGTGTTGAATGTGTGCTCGTTTATTTTAAAGGGTTATGTGCTTCTCCTTCTTAGAGCAGTAAAGCTTGTCTGAGATTTTACCACCTCGTTGTCACCTCTGTCTCTACAGCCTCACCACTTATACTGGAACACATGCTGACCTATGCATGCAGAGAGGGAGCAGTTTTATTGTATTACCTCATTGTGAAATGACTGAGAAACCCATGGCTTTGGATAGCAAAAGTATTGTACATGAATCCGAAACCACTGTCATCGTTTGACATTTTAATTTGCATTTTTCCCTGACAGTCAGTCCAGATAAACAGTTTGTGCTGTGTTAGTTTAGGTTGTTGTGGTCACTGTGTATGGGAATAAAGGAAAAAAACACACATACAAATTATGGAAAGAATAAAACTAGCCTGTTATACAGAGTGAGATTTGGTGAGAAACTAGATGCAGTGGGAGGAATGCTGAGTTGGGGTGTGGTAAGCTGCAGCTGTGCGGAGTCTGTGTGTGTGTCCTGGGCTGGAATGCTGGGACCTCTCAGAGGAATGAGCAGTCCTGCAGCCTCAGTGTCTCTGTGGAAAAGAGTCAGCAGACAAACCTCATACGCCCATGACCTTCAGAGATCCCAAACGTATAACCTTTAAACAATGATTCACGTTCGGTTAAGTACTCAGAGCATCTGGGTTGCCCACATTCCTCTGCTCCCTGTTAATAGGAAATGCACCTGTACCCAGATTAGTCTGTGGGTAAAGTAGAGGTGCATTAGTGCATTAATGCGTAAATTAGAGGAAGTCATTTTGTTGTTGGAAGTGGAGGGTTCAAGCATGCATGATGCACACCCTTCTTCCACAATTTTATGAAGGAGAGACTGGCATTTTCAGCTTCGTTTGAAAAATAAAACATTAAAAACAACTATATACTATATCTCAAGCGTTACTGTTAATGGAAGAAAGAGAGCAATAACATGAGCGAAATAAAATCAGTAATTAGTTGACTTTAGCTTTACTTTTATCTTATGCTTGCATTAATAAATTTAAATAAAACCCAAATGGGGTAAAACTGTACCTTCCTCACAAATTTACTATACCCTCAGCACACAAAGTTAATGAACTTGTTACTCCCACATAATCAGGCTATGCAAAATCTGTATTGGGGTTCTAGAACCTGGTTGTTTGTTAGTGTTAGCCTAGTTGCCAGATTCTTTAATTTAACAAAAGGAAGATGATGAAAGGGATGACAGACTGAACTTAACCTACAATTTACTCATCTGCATTACTTAACTACATTTTCCGTTTACACTTTTACTCAAAAAAAAATTTGTATATGATATGAATGTGTTCAAATGCTTTTGTTACATTCTTTTTATTAAAAATGAAGCAGAGATTTTCCACACTGACACACAATAATGTGATAAAAATTCCAGTGTCTCACAGGCTATGATTGGGCTGTTTTGGAGGAAGGAATGGACAGGGGATTATTCCCTGTTACTGTAGCAGCAACCCTAACCCACTTTGTTCATGGTAGACACTAGACCTGGGCTATAAAATGATGATAATATGTATCTCTATAGACACATCAATAGCAAGAAGTACATTTTTTGTTAGAATATTCAATAGCTTCTATTGAAACCATGAATATAAAATAAGTTTGGTTGTCTGAACAAACCCCAAAAGTGCACTTGCCCTGGCCCTTGACGATGAAAGTGGTCTTAGTGACACGTAAGTCGCGGATCATTTTTAAGGTTTGGTTGGACCATTGCTGTGAAGTCAACAACAGCGTGGTGTGAGAAATGATTGCGTGCTGTTTTGAGGATTTTTCCATTTAGCAAGGTCAAAAAGTCCAGCTTCAAAATGCTTCTCGGTGTGTTTAACAGGCTTTCTCCTGGGCCAAAAACGATTTTTAAAGACTGTACTTGCTTAACTTTCTTCTGAGTGTATGGAGTCTGTAGTGAGAGAGCTTACTTTGCCCAACTACCGCCTTTATATGGGTAGAGGCACATGTAAACCAGAATATTATTTGTCTAATACGGGAGTTATTTTGATAACTTTTGTATACTGGATAATTATCATATTTTAACAGAGTTAATGAGATTATGATGTTTGTTTGCTCTATCTAAATGTTATTTGATTTTGTAGTTTACAATACAGCTTAGGTTTGTTTCTCATTTTGTTGGGTTTTAGATGTTTTATGTTAGATTGACCTACCTTGTCATTTGCTGTGATTTTCTACGTTTACGACTCATTTCCATTGCGCATATTTTGTAAAAATATTATTTAATAGTTTCAAGGACCAGACCAGGAGACTGTATGTGTGCCTGAAGCCTACTTGGGTGCTGTATGAGGAATTTATGGATTATTTTTTGAATGGATGTACCTGTTAGAGTAATTGAAACAGGATGTGGTGACATTCTCAAGCCGCATAAAGTGGAAGTGGTAAACCACTTCCTTTTCCCGTTGTGCACAAGGGGTGCATTGGTTTTGGTAGGGTTGTAAGAGAAGTAAGAGTAGGTTTCTGCAGTGTTTGTACCCTTTGACCTGAGTGCAGAGGGTGATTAGTTTGTCTGTCTGTCTACATATCTATCTATAATCTGGTTAAAACCACATCCACAAATCAGTCCTACAGTTTTGAGTGGTTATCTCACTCCCACCATACCTTCATAACGGTTTTCTCCCTGGCTTCTTCTCTTATTTTGTGTGACACTGCACATGCGTATGTCCTTCTGTTTTTCGCTTTATTTTTATTCCTGTCTTGATGCACTTTTGTTCTCTCTTTCTATACTGATGTGTAATTTATGTGATGTTTACATCTGGCTATCTGACATGACATTTATTACCCTCCAGGACCACATTGAACTTTTGTCTTATCTTAATGCACCAGCAAACTGAGTGAACTGTGTAGTTTTTGTTTTTTAAAAAACTTTGTCCTTACCTTGGACAAGTAGAGTCCAAATGTCTTGGAACATTTTTACAAAGTTCCTCCCATGGTATTACTGGGACAGGCAAGAAAATTGCTGATTATCACAACAAGATTATTTTGGAGGGAGGAGACAGATTTGTTTTGATTTCTGTGACCAAGGCAAATTGCAGCAATAGAGGGGAATTTTGGGCTATGCAAAGTAGCAGGAATGTGCAGAATTGAGATGGATAAGTAAAATAAAGCAAATTTAACTTTGCTTCTCTGTGGGACTGTGGCTCTACAGCTTATACTCAAAAAACCAAACGGGGATAACCACAAAAAGGTGCAAGATGAGTAAAAGGTGCCTTAATGCCCCATTTACAGTGGCATTACTATAAACACCGTTTGCATGCACTTCACAGATAAATATGGAAAATCTGATTTCGTCAGTGATCTGATCAAGTTTACATTACTACTCAGTAATCAGAAAAGGCTAACCTATGGGTTTTACACAACTCTACTTAGCAACAAGCCAACCAGAAGGATGTGACAAACTTAAAACGTTAATTAATTAACAAAATTATTAATTTCTCAAGCATTTACTGTATTTCAGAGAACGCTGTAGCTGAGGCAGATAAGCTAGTACCTAGTAATGTAGTACCGAGCCATATGTATTGTTGCTGTATCTCCAAAAATCCAGTATTAAAGGAGCACAAAAAGTACTTTGGTTAAAATGTGAAATGTTTGTCTGAGATAATGCCATTGTGCCCACACTTTTTCATAATCAGGCCAGAGTTTACAGTTAATTTGTGTTCATGATTTTGCCTAAACTGTAGGTCAATGTAAGTGTTTATAGTTTGTTTAAGATGACATCACATGTTTATGATGATGTATATCATAACGTAGTATATAGCTTTAATTTTTGTATTGAATATTTTCGACCTAAAACCACAGGTAAATGCACAGATAATAAATAACCTGTCTGTGGACGGGGGAGGGAGTTGTTTCAGTACTATCGTGTTGCAAACAATAGAGTTGTTTTTTGCCTTCTGGTGGACAAACTATGCAATGACAACACTGGAATTTAGATTGGACACCCCCCCCCCCTACACCTATTTGCCTTATTTCTCATTGTTGTTTGTTGTTTTTTTCTTCCTTTTTTCACAACACCATCTCTCTTATGCCAGTGGCTGTTTTTACTTCCCTATAACTCTCAAAACACAACCTTCATTTATTTTTGGGTTGTATTCTCTGAACTCCTTAATGAAAAATAACTCATTTGCGTGCCTCCTACAAGTATGTCTATGTTTACACGCTCCAGCATGCTGCTAACTTCTGTCTTCAGCCTGGCAGATGCTGCCAAATTTGGGAATGCTTTCTTCAGTGCTGTGCTTTGTTGGCTCTGCCATCTCCAGCAACAACTTCCTCCTTTATTTATATTCTTCTTTCATCAAGTCTGTCAGGAATCCAAATTGTCCTTTCAGACTTGGTGTGTACATTTTGGAATAGATTTATGTATTAATTACTCATAAAACGTTGTCTGATCTTTATCCAAGTCGTTGACATCAAGTACTGCCTACTCTAATAACACAATTGTTCTTGTCCACTCTTAATCAAACACAGCAATTATTAATTTATGGTTGAGGGTGGGGGAAAAAAACTAATAATTAATTGTATTTCAAAGCTGGCAAAATTTTTGCCTGTAGCTGCAGATCAGACTTCGCAGTTGAGAAGGAATTTCTGACTGCTCTGGGATTTGCGATGCTTAACCTGTTCCAGTCCTGCCAAAGTATCTTTTAATGTTTAACGAACTGGACTCTGGCTTGGAGTATATGCAAAGAACAAGAAGCCTGTGTTACAACAAAAAGGCTAAAGCATCCAACATTTACATCCTTCCATAAAGGAATGGCAAGTAATAATAACTAATGTGTATTGGCATAGATCAGCCCTCATATTACATTCACTGTTTGGTTTCCTCCACTGGCAAATGAGTGAAAATGAGACAATATTGACTTCTCCTCTTGATTTAATTATGGTTAAAATTTTAACATATTGTCTTCGACCATGATTCTATCCTGTTCTTACAAATGGCCAGAAGAATAGTTATTTTTAACTGAGTAGGTCTGCTTCATTCAGGCTCACTGATCCTTGACCACACACAGGCATAGCCCCAATTGCTTGGCCCAGCCACCTGCCCACCTGTGACACCTGATCTTAGCCATGCCTTCACCAGCTGCTTCACTCTGTTTCTTTTCTCTTACACAAATGCAGTCATGCACATTCATCCCTTTGACTTCCTTCTGTTGATGGTTTTTTTTTTTTACATCACTAATTAAAGGATCAACTTTAAAAGATCAGTCGCACCACTGTTCTGGGTTAATGTATATAGAGCAGTTTCAATCATGCCCTTAGCATTGCATTGCCTAACTTCTGTAGTCAGTGATTTTCCTTTTCAGAAATCTGACCATGACCATTCATGAGTTAATCCAAGAGCTCAATTTTGGAGCATCTCAAAACAAAGTTTGTGGGCTCTTCACTTAAGCCTGGTTACACTTAAGTTTTTTTGTTTTTCTTTAAGTAGTCCCTTTCCTCATCCTCTTTTTAAATTTAATTTCAAGTCTCACAGTCACTTTGAGATGCTGTATGTAGTTAAAAGGTTAAAATTGACCTTAATTTCATATGCGCATAATTTATCAATTACCTACTTTTTATTAAATTATAAGTTTGTTGACCCAGTAAAAGTGACTAGAGCCCATCCGATAATTCAGCCCTGCATTATGCACTGTATGATATAATCTGCATATTTATTTTAATATTTAATCTGTTGTAAGTCTGTGTGTCCCCCAAATATAACTGGGAACGTTTATATTTCTTGGGTATTTTATTAATCACGTCTCTTTCTCAACCATTTTTATCGCAATTAATTGTATTTTATTTTATTTAATGTTCATTAGTAGTAGTACTATTATATTTAATTGATCTGACTTTTTTGCACTTTCAGACATTTGAATCTCTTTCGTGAAATAAACTAAGGTTTATCGACGCAACACTATTGCTACTTCTAACACTGTCTTCACTTATTGTTATTTTCTATGATTTTATTTTTGTGATGAACAAAGTCAGCTATACTGCTCACGAAAATTAGTGGCTACTTTAAAATGAAATATCCCCTAATTTTTGTGAGCAGGGTGTTTAATGGAGCTTGAAATCGCTGTGGCTGGATATAAACAGTTTACTCTCTGGATAGCTTTTCTCCATATAAACAGTGGCTACAGGCAAAGGAGGTAGGAGGAAGAAATAAACAATTTAATGAGGTGGACATTTGATGCAAGCCTTTCTCACTTTCTCTGAAGCTGTGCAGACATGCTGTGGAGCGCATATCACTGTCTGTCTTAGCAAATATGTAGGAGACAACAGTATGATGCCTCTGTTAATCTGTCTGATGCAGCGTGTTGAGAAATGGTGTCTGCCTGTCTATGTATCAAGAATAACTGTTGTTTCTTTTAGATATGCCTACTTTTGTATCCTGGCTGCAATGGACAGAACAGAGATGACATTTCATTGTCATATGTTTATTCAGTTTGTTATTCCATGCTTTAATCTTAGTATTACATTCTCCTGTTTGAAGTCTTTCACTGGTGGCTGTATTAATGAGCAACCCCTAATTGTGTATATATATATACCCCTAATATATGATGCATTCATATATGGTAATTAGTAAAACACACATTTCATATTAATATGATTAACATTAAATTAATACCTGGGGGTGGGCGATATGTGGTAAGATTCATATCACTATATTTTCCACTCAATATGATAAAAATATATCATGATGTACCAAAACAATTCTAAAACATTTAAGACTTAAATTTAATTTCAAAACATAAAATTAGGGATGTGCAGTATTGAAAAAAATCTATTTTTTTATTGCGATAACAAGATGAGAAATTAATAGTGTATATTTTGGGTTTTAAGCATTCTGAAGTTGGTTAAACCCATCTCTCTGTTATGTGCTTTTATGCTCGACAATAGCTTTAGTTGTTTTGCTGGCTCCCGGCATGCCGTCATTTTTACTCATTCACAGAACACAGTGAAACTTGAATTTTAAACAGTTTTTGCCTTTTGCTTGAAAAGTGAGTGACATAATCGATAGTGTCAGCTTGCACATCAATAAAAAAACAACTGAGATATAGTTAACCTACTTGGCTTAGCACCCATTAGTTCTTGTGGTCTGGCTAATATGCTGGTTGTGCTTACAAACCATTTGCGTTTGTTACTTGTTGAAGATGGATATGGATTAATGAGTGGTATTGTCTTCTCTCTGTGACAGAGACATAAAACCAGACAACATTCTGCTCGATGTGAATGGACACATTCGCCTGGCTGATTTTGGCTCCTGTCTTAAACTTATGGGCGATGGAACGGTAAGCATGCCAATTGAATACTTTAATCAAAATACTAACCTAGACAATAAATAACTGTGTTGGTACTAATCACTGGCACCAACTTGTAAGACAGAAGGGGAAAAAACCTGGTGGAGTTGTGTTTAGGCATGTTTAAATTTTTTGGAAGTATTGGAGAGCTGCACTGACTGTCAAATGTAGCTATTTTCAAATAACAGATGACCAGTTAGTACACTTCATATGTCTTTTGCTGTAAGAGAAAACACATACTGAAATATATTTAAATAAAATTATTAACTGATTCTGACAAACTGGAGTTGTCAATATCATACACCTGGAATTACAGCCTTTCTTACAATATCAGGGACATATTAGCAAGTCAGAGTGTATTTTTGTGTGGAATTTTTCTTTTACGATTACTGGCTCAGAATGTCAAACAGTGATCCCAGAAGAATTTCATTTTTAAATGCTATTTTATGAACCTATGAGACAGCACTGAGTTGTTTTGATTGATTCATTTGCTATTTGCTGTTTGTTTTTTGTTGTTTTTTTTGTTTTTTGTTTTGTGACACGTCACAGACAGCTCGGCAGGATATTCCCCTGTCCTGCGACAAGACTAGTGTGAGTGTGTGTGTGTCTCAGCATGTTCGCACATGCGTGTTTTAAGGTTGTTCACGTATGTTGTACATGAAGATGTGTGTCACTGCAGTAGAACAAGCTAATTAACTTTATCACTACCGCATATTCTTCCAGCTGCTCACATCTGTCACAGGCTTCCGCCCCCTCCTGAAACTCAAACTCAGGGTGCTTTAGATTTGTTTCAAATCTGCCTTTGCTGTTTTTTAGTTTACAGGCCAAGCCACACGTTGACATTTTTCTTTGTCTTGCTGGAGCTGCACACTGTGACATAAAATGTGTTTTGCGGAGGATTTACCCTGAGGTCAATTTTGGATCAGCATCATTGTTTTCAATGAAAGTATAAAGCACTGTGCAATAGTATGTTTCCAAACCTCTTTATCGAGTTGTATGTTACAGTACAGGCAAATCTATTGCTTTGTTTTCGTGAAAATGTTTTTGAAGGACTAGCATCAGAAGTCAAAAACTTCTGTAAAGGGCTTTGTTAAATGGAGTGAGTTGATCATGGCTAGGAAATGTAATGTTATAATCAATGAAGGTGGTTTCACCAATATGGCAGAATTAATTCTTTGGGATTCTGCTGCTCCGCTTCTGTTCTGTTCCCTGTGATGTTTGATTTCTTCTCTTTTGTTGTGGCACTGATGATGTTCTGTGTTATCTCCTCAGGTACAGTCCTCTGTCGCAGTTGGTACTCCAGATTATATCTCTCCTGAGATCCTGCAAGCAATGGAAGATGGAAAGGGGAAGTATGGCCCAGAGTGTGACTGGTGGTCTCTGGGTGTCTGTATGTATGAAATGCTGTATGGAGAAACCCCCTTCTATGCAGAATCTCTGGTGGAGACTTACGGCAAGATAATGAACCACAAGGTAAGGAATTATTGTACCACTGTAAAGTTTTTCTCTTTCGTTTTAAAGTAACCAGCACATTTTTTGTGTCATATAAAGGAGAGGTTCCAATTTCCTGCTCACATCTCAGAAGTGTCAGAGAATGCAAAAGACCTCATTCGGAGGCTCATTTGCAGCAGGGAACACAGGTTAGGCCAAAACGGCATCCAGGACTTCAAGCAGCACCCTTTCTTTTCTGGGATTGACTGGGATAACATCCGCAACTGTGACGCTCCCTACATCCCTGAAGTCAGCAGTCCTTCCGACACATCTAATTTTGATGTGGAGGAGGACTGCCTCAAGAACACAGTATGATGTTACATTTCTGTCTAACTTTTACCGTACACTGATCAGCCAAAAGATGAAAACCACCTTGTCGCTAATGCTGTTTATGTAGGTGTTACACAATGTAGGTGCTTTTGAAGTTGTGACGGGTGGGCACTCTGACCGATCTGACTTGGCACTCAGCAGGGGGTACTGCACTGTATTTTACACACATTTCTCCTGTAAGCAGCATTAATCATCCTTGTCAGATGGGATGGTTTTGTTTTGCTGTTGCAGATTGAGAGGCAATAACACACTGTTCCTGGTAAGGGGTTTGTCTCTCCTCTGACTGGCATCACTCCACAAGCCTTGTTGTTAAGGAGACACTCCGACCCAGTTGCCTGGCCAGAACAATCTGCCCCTTGTGAAAGTCACTTAGGTCACGCTCCTAAGCATTTCCCTCCACATCCAGCACATCAACTATGAGAACCAATCGTTCATTTAGAGTCTGGTATATTCCCGTGATGCTTTAATAAGATTATCTGCGCTCTGTTTTGTACAGTCTCTGTCATTTTAAGTTTTGGCTGATCAGTGTATATGCAAATTTCATTTAATTGCATATGCGATACTGCCCAATTTTCTTTGGCCACTGTTAGATTAAGCATGCCAACAGTTGTCTATTAACCATATATGATTATTTCTCATTTTGTTTATTAAAGTACAACCAGAAATGGGTTTGCAGTATTTAATTTTTTAAAAACTCTAGACTACAGTGGCAACACATTGACACACATTAGTTTAATATGTATTATTGCCAGCTGTTTTGCTGAACATGCACATGCAGGTGAAGCAAAACTAAATGTCTGTTTTCATGTCTAGGAGACAATGCCACCTCCCTCAATAACAGCCTTCTCTGGACACCATCTCCCATTTGTAGGTTTCACATACACCAGCCAAAGGTAATTTAAACCGTGTGTGTGTGTCTGTGTGTGTCTGTGTGTGTCTGTGTGTGTCTGTGTGTGTCTGTGTGTGTCTGTGTGTGTC
>JAVSBV010000147.1:7580005-7603377 GCA_033117975.1 Parotocinclus spilosoma | reverse complement strand
TGTGTGTCTGTGTGTGTCTGTGTGTGTCTGTGTGTGTCTGTGTGTGTCTGTGTGTGTCTGTGTGTGTCTGTGTGTGAGATTTTTGTATTTTTGTATTCCACTGTCTGCTGAGGAATTTATTATAGCTAGCCCTTTTAGGAAATAACTCTTGAGCAAAACACACTTGGACTTCTTGCCAAAGGAACAGTCGAATTATTAAAAGGCAGACAGCATATTAAATGAAAGTCACAGTTTGTTTTCTCTTTGCACCACTCAACATATTTTTAAGTTTCCTCTGGGACATAGAACGCCTGAATGTCTGTATGGAGAAAGTTAAATTCGTACCTATTACATGATGGAAAAATCAAGTTGATGTAATGTGTTGATAAACACACATTATATAAGCTCAATCATATTTGGCTATGCTTGACCAAAATAGTGTCATTTGCTGATTTGTTCAAAGCACATTTGAGAAGTCATGTGAACTTTTATGACTTGTACTGTATATTGATTTATATGCATATTATAGAACTGTTCTTCAAATCTAATTGAGTGGTATAGAAACCAATATGCTTGAAGATTTTAAACTGAAGTGATGATGTGTAACCTATGTACACTGTTCTTTCAGCTCTCTATCAGACCGGGGCTGTCTTCGGGAATGTGCTGTGCCTGTGCAGATGGACACGTGTGTGCAACGCAGTTTGGAAGAGAGCCTGGCCTCAGAAGCATATGAGCGGAGGATTCGTCGTCTAGAACAAGAAAAATTGGAACTTAGCCGCAAGCTGCAGGGTCAGTCCTGCACAAAACAAGCATATAAAACTGATTCTCAAACTTTTCATCTGCTGTATCCCAGCACCGAATGAGAATAAGTCTGGTGTAGAGGTCCTGCTATCAGCTGATCCTGTTTATACCAGCAAGCTACAAATAGACATTTCATTTATTCTATTAGTTTGAAAGTTATTGATTACACGTGGTCATTTATCTAGCAGAAATCATGTGTATAATTTGTTTTTACGCTAAAACTTTTTAAAAAACAAAATGGCAGAAGATGGGCTCATTGTGTAATTGTTTCTGTCTGTGAGAAGCACAGTGGAATATCTACTGCACAAAATTAGTGCTATGGTGTAAAACGTGATTTAGCAGTGCAAAAAGACTTTGTGGTCTCTAAATGAAAGAGTTAATATAATTTTTTTTCTGTATGCTGTAGCAGACTGGATAGCAGCACGCATGATTGACTGACATGGTCCTCGCTTATGTTTCTTACTTTTTAGTCTTTAATTATTTAAATATATTAATTGTGACAGGTTGTCCAGTGTACACCTGTTCTCTACTCTTTCAAATATCATGCAAGTGCAAAAATAGAATATAACTTGTATCGGGGCTTCTTTTTTTTTTTGTGTGAATTTTTAAAATATTGATGTGCATATTAGACAAGTAAAGCGATATGTATACGTTACAATAGATATTGTACAGTTTGTCATATACTGTAGCTTATTGGAACATAGCAGCTTAGTATTAAATGCACTCATTGTCGATTAAAAATAAGACTGCTACAAGACTCAACATTCATTTACTTTCCAGGCAGATATACAAATGATTGTGTGTGGTCTGATTAGACACTTGGTCTTGCCACAAGAGGGCACATAGAAATGCTTTCCCTACTGTCTACATAAAGGCTATTAGAGGTTAATTTTCTGTAATGTACCTCTTGGTAAGAAATCGTTTGCTGCTAGACCTACCCCTACTACATACTTAAAGACTTGTTGCCCAGTTGACAGACTTTAAATAGGTGCATCTTTGAAAAAGAAAATCTCGCAATCTTTTTGATGAATGACATTTACAGCATTTAGCAGACACTTATGCAGAGTGACTTACAATCATTCTTACAGTCCAAGCTATTGTGGGTTATGGGCCTTGCTCAAGGACCCAGCAGTGGCAGCTTGAAAAAGGTGTGGTTTGAAGCCTGAACCTTCTGGTCCATAGTCCTGAATCTGCAATTTTCGTGCATGAGTTTTGCAGTAATCTGACATTTCTATCTGGGTTCTTTATTTTTGTTGTCAATGAGTGAGTATATACACGTTAAGGGCACTGGTAAGGGCACAAATATGGTATCATCTGAGAGTCCAGAGCCTTTGTCTCTGGTCTGGTTGGCGCCCCATAGGCAGAGTTGGTTATGTATAAGGTCATAGTGCAGGAAAATGGGCATGTCCAAAAGAGGGGGGAAACAAATATTGGTCAAGATACATTCCTGACACTTGAAGCAGCACATGCTGCTTGCATGTATTGAGGTGATGATACATGCAAGGTACCTGAAAATATTGTAGGAACTAAATGTTTAGCAATTTCAATAAACTGATGGTTATTCACGTTCCATAAATGTGTTGCATTTCAGAATCTACCAAGACTGTGCAAGCTCTGCATTACTCCAGTGGAGATGTTTCACCCTCTGCTTACACAGAGAGCGAGATCCGAGGCCTAAAAGAAGAGATTGAGAAACTGAAGAAACAGTTATCAGGTAACTAAGCAAACCAGCAAATTGGGGTGGGGGTTGTCTGGTTTTTGCTCATTTATGACTGGTTTGTCTCCCCTAAGACACTGACCATTTAGGACAGAAGTTAGAGCAGGCCAGTGCATCAAGCAGAGATTTGGAGGACACCACCAAACGCATCTGCTCTCTAGAGAAACAAATAAAGAGTCTGAAGCAGGAAAGGGAGAGCATGCAAAAAGTATGGCATTGTTTACTTTTTCTTTTAGCTATGTCTTTTCAAATATCTCAGGACAGCATACCATATCGTGTGAATAATTCTGACCTAAACATAAGCTGGCATATTACAGGAACTGTTGGAGTCTGCAGACAAACTGAAAGCTCAGGGGAAGGAACTAAAGGAGGCAGAGAGTCAGAGGAAGCTGGCTATGCAGGAGTTCTCTGAGATGAGTGAGAGATTATCTGAGCTTCTGTCACACAAACAGCGTCTCTCACGCCAACTGCGAGATAAAGAGGAAGAGATGGATGCACTCAACCAGAAGTTGGAAGCACTGCGATTGGATTTGCGCAAAGCAGAAAGGACAAGGAAAGAGGTGGGAAGAATGGTGCCATTACACTGCTAAATTTATCTGCTCTTACAGAAATGCTGTAGTACACGGTTGTGTGTTTGTTTGTCAGATGGAAGCTCAGGCTGAGGAGAGCAGTGCTGAAGCACTGAAAGAGAAGAAACTGAGGGATCGCAGTGAACAGCATAGCAGACAACTGGAGGAGAAATTGGAAGGAATTAAGGTTTTTAAACACTATACCCCAACACGCATATGCACACATTTTTATATGAACCCTTTTAAACTTATTTTGTAGTTACTTTCACTACTTTTATATGAGGCAGTGTTATACACAACACACAATCTATTTTTGGTGTGGAAAACATCGACATTTTAGAAATAGATTGTGATATTTTCCACAAATACACTGACCAGCCATAACCATTTTTTTAGGTGGAGTTAAATATAAATTAAGTATAGAATATAGTTCAAGGTAGTGGAGTTCCCTAATGACTGTGACCTGTTTAGCAGGGTTTCATTTCCAGGTTACATTTACATTTAGCAGACACCCTCATCCAGAGCGACTTAAAACGGATATGCTTTTACACTTGCTTCAGGACTAGTCAGTGGTATCATGCCAGAGGTGAGATTTTTACCCTGGACCATCTGGACCATGATCTAATACCTTAACTCTTAGGCTATGACAGTTCACAAGTTTTGTCACAGGACAAAGCATCTGCTGCTTTCAGGAACTGTTGTTCAGGTTGTTGCTTGGTACCACAGGACACCTTCAGAGATCTTGTGAAGTCCATGCCTGGATGGGTTAGAGCACTAGTGGGGGCTGAATGATGGGCTCCATGGATAAGTCACTTTCTATTCAGTCTTTTGGCCAAAAATTATTTTTTACAAGAATTATAATTGACATCTCACACATTTTTTGTTCAAATTTTAAAGCACACTTCTACCTTTAAAAGGAAAGATAGGAGCAGGTGCTTGATTGTATCTGCACTCTCGGCAGAGTTACCTTTAGATTTGTACAGTTTCACATATTTAATCGAGCTGATGATTTTTTTTTAATGTCTTATCAGTGTTTTCTGAGTTCTTCCTTCACTGCTTTTTTGTCATACATATTGCAAACAGTTCTGTGAAGAAATAAAATGCTAAATATATGGCCGTAACCCAGATAACAGCATGTCACTGCTCCCTCAGAAGTACTGCGCTTTATAGACTCTTTAGTGCACCTTGGAGTACCACTGAAATCTATAACGTTCTCACCATCAGCAATTGTCAGTACTGGTCTGTCTCAAAGAAATACACAGTTTAAATCTGGAACTGTGTGTAAAGTAGAATTGAACTGTGAAGTAATTTTAGTAAAAGCAGTGTGTTTTCATGTGTTGTTGTGTTTGTGGTTCTGTTGTGCGGTCTGCAAGTGTGGCTATCTGTGACCGGCACAGATTCTGTTCTATCAAACTGATCGTCTGATGACCAGTCACAGCCAATCGCATTGAAAACCATCCAATTCTAGTCAGCAGCCGATCGAGCGGTGGTTCTCTATCATATAGGATCCATTTTGTATACAGCTCTTATCTATGGGTATTTCCTAGAGTCGCGGTGGGTAATGTTGTTAAAACAGTTATTAATTTGGTGCTCAGTTGCTACATGCAAATGTTTTAATCTGTCCACTCTCGTTGTTTTATCTGCTAGTTTGGTTAATATTTAATCCAAAGTTTGCCAGACTTGAATAATGACACTGGGTCTTATGTCTGGGAGTTCTGTCTGTGGCAGCTCGGCTCTTATAAGACTTCATTTTGTGTTGTAAATGTCCTATTTACACAAACTGTGCCTGGCAGTGTTCCCTATGTTAATTAATGTGTAGATGTGCAATACTGGATTTATTTGCTTTGTGTTCCTGGTTTGATCCCGACCATAGACTTCGCCTGTTTGCATTTCCTCCCCTGCTTGGGTTTTCTCGTGGTGCTTTGGTTTCCTTCCACAGTTTCCAAAGACATGCATTAAGTTAGGACAGACTTTTTTTTATTGCTTGTTTCGCGGATCCACCATCATTCATGTTTGAGGAATAACATTTTTTTTTAAAAACCCTTTTTTTAACATTTTTTTATTTTATTTCTCGGATCCACCACAACACCAATGTTGAAATAAAAAAGTTAAATTTTTTTTTAATTTTTTTTATTTTATTTTATTTTTTCCCGCCCTCCCGTGGAGAGCCAATTCATTTAATGTTGTTCATGTAATTTTTTTCCAGATTCACCTTAATTTAATTGTTGGTTAAATAAATGTTATTTTTAAATATATTATTTCCTCCTTCCTTGTATTGATTCCACATAGTCCTCTAGAAATGAAAAAGTGCTGAAAAATAAAGATTTTTTTAAAAATTACATTTTTTTCCCTCCCTCCTCAATAGATTCTTAATTAGGGACATCCGATTAACAAGCAATTAAAAAAGTCTGGCCCTAATTGATTATGCTAAAGTGACACAATCTGAGTATGTATGACTAGATTTGCTGGACCCTTGAGTATATTGTTAAATAGTCATTTATGTTGAAAGTTATATTAAATAAACCAAACAAACAAACTGTATCTATTTGCAATAATACCACTGTGTGGGGAATGTTACATCTACAGCATTAGCAGAAACCCTTACCAGAGCAACCTCATGCTAGTATAAATTAGCAATAGTCCAAGAACACAATTGAAGTAAAATGCTTTTAGGATTTGATGTACGTATATCTGCAAACATTCATAGTTAATTTTTACTCACATTGTTTACTCTGTGTATTTCAGGAAAAGCATGTTGGTCGCTCAACAGCCTCTGGGGCCCCTGATCAGCACCAGGAGCTTAGTAAGTTGCGCTCAGACCTAGACAAGAAAACTCTGTACTATGAGGAGGAGATATCTCGTCGTGACTTCCAGCATACCAATGAGCAGAAGAAATTTAAAAAAGAGCTCCATGACGCTGAGATCCAGCAGCTTGCCTTGAAGAAAGAGATCATGATGCTGAAAGACAAGCTGGAGAAGACCCGAAGAGAAAGGTACCTCACTGACTCGGGGAAGCCACAAGTGTCCTTACATGCAAATTAATTCCTCATTTACAATTGATAGATGCACATCACACTTTTTTAAGCTTTACAGTTGGCACTGTGGCACAAGTGGTTATCACTATCACAGCCCCAGAGATCCCTTGTTCGTTCCCCACCCTGGAATTTATGTTTGTTCTCCCCACGTCCTTGTGCTAATTCTCTGGGTAATCCCGGTAATCTATATTCCAAAGACATGCATCAGGTTCAAAGACAACAGACAGACAACCTCATTGTGAATGTTTGACAAGTGCAGTTGTAAGCTTGCACCTGTTGTGGATATGCCCTTTTATGCTAAACTGACATAAATACTAAAATAAATGTATTAAATGAAGGTTTTTCATCATTTATCCCCACAGTCAATCTGACCGAGAGGAGTTTGAGACTGACTACAAGCAGAAGTATGAGAGGGACCGAATACTACTAACTGAACAGAACAAGAAACTCTCCAGTGAACTAGAGAATGTGAGCATTCTGTTTGCATTAGCATGTTCCACTCTTCTTGTTCATCCTTATCCCTGTGTCTTTAGAAATAAGTCTAGCTTTCTCTCTCACTTATATAATATTAAATAATAGAATATTAAAGTTAAATTCATAATCATTATTTTGTTTAGCGTTGTCGAATAATGTAGAAAGCAGCTTATTGTTGATTTACTGTCGAATACATTTTATCATGATAGTAGAAATAAGATCACAAGCACATTTAATTAGTAAATCTGAGATGTTGAAAATACAAAAATGCATAAAATAGCTAGAAGGGAGTATGGGTGAAACAGCCAATATTACCGAGTTCACTTTGCAGTGGTGCAATTCTGTAGGTTGTGGCATATCTTGTGTACGTTTATGATTTGGTGTGGTGGTTACTAATATAGTCCTTCACTGGGTTCTTTAATCTAACTGGTGTATATAGTGAAAAGAAATGTCTTTTTTATTTTTCAATTTTCTTTTAAGGTTCAGTTTTGTCTTTTTTTTAAACTTAAATATTGTACTATATGTTGTCAAAGTCAGATTTATTTATGTAGCTCGTTTTACAGTGGTGCAATGTCTCAAAGAAGCTTTGCAATAGTATATTATCTTTGTGTGATGTATACTGCTTACAAAATACTTAATTTTGAGCAGTGTTTGATGTGTGATATGCATTAAGCTATTTTTGTAACATTGACAGTAAAAGTCTCAAGCTGTTGTGATCCTAATGAAATTTGTATAAGATGAGATGCGTTCGTTTACAGAGTGGTGATAGTGCTGCACTGTTTTATTGAAAGAGTCAGACTCCAGTTGCTCCAATGGAAATGGAGCGTCATTCTATCTTCCAAGTGTTCCAGGCAGACAAAGCACCTACAGGGTCACTCATGGAAAGCTATGCAGATGCCATGTGTGTGATGCACTATCCATAGACGGCCTGTATACTCTTCGATGACACTCAGGCATCTGTAAGCCTAGCTGTTGTAGCAACGGCAAGCCATAAGCTGAGTGAGCTAAAGCAGAATAGCCTTGGTTAAAGCTCAAACAAATGGTGTCTCCTTAACAAATAATTTTGCAGCTAGTTTAATACATCATTAAAATAGAGGATGTTTAATTATGGGATATTTCATTTTGAATTATCCCTTAATTATTTTTTGAGCAGTGTGTATATATATATATATATATATATATATATATATCTCTACGAAATCACACTGTTTCACTGTGACATGAAGCAAGCCTGTTATGTGGGGGTTCCAGTGTTGATCGAAAAAGCAGAAATATATATTTGAATGAATATACTGAGCTGTAGAAATGTTGGTATATTTGTGGTTTTACAAGACACTGACATGCTTACCACTTAAACATTTCAGAATCGTCTAAGAAGTACTCAGTATAGTTCTCACAAACAGCACCTCATTGTCAGCCTTTTGTTGCTTTCAAATAAATGTGCGGTTGCCGTGATGTTCTAGGGAAGTCAGTTAGCAGCCTCCGATTTTGTAAACAGAATGAATTTGGTGAGAAACACCGAAAATTGAGAAACTTAAGTGGTCTCACTGCAGTGGATTCAAAATGCCTGCCCCAGATCACACAGGATATGAAATGTTTGCAATAGTTAGTTCATAATCACAGTGTGGTGAGATGCTTCACTGGCCCTTGACGTAAACACAGAATGCTTTAAATTCCTAAGCCTGCAAATGGAAAACTCTCCATAGACTTAGTCATGATTATGATTTAGTGCATGGCTGTTAGAGATCAGGGACATAGGGGGAACAGCTGGATGGCATAACAGTGACAGAAAGGCTTTGTGGGTACTGTACACTCATCTTGCCCTTGGTGATTACAATTTTCAGACCTTTTTTTTAGAACAAAGGATTCACAAGTTTTTTTTTAATGCTAATAGAAAACTTGCTGTCTGTGTTCACTAGCTGACTCGATGTGTCTACTCGCATTTCTTCGTGGTGGGTTGTCTACAAATGTTATGTGGTCAGTGCAGTGTACCTTTGCTGCCATGCCTTTTGGCTATAAGTTTGCAGTGTACTTGGTGTCTGTGTGAACCACATTTTGCTGTCCCCATTAGTTTTGAGCTGTTCCTCAATAAGGTCACACACTTCTGCATCAGTGTTGGAACTGTGAAGCCCAAAAAACAAGTGGGCTCTTTTTTAGAAACAAAGACCTCCATTAATACATTAAGTAAAGTAATAAGCATGGTCGTATGGACGGGTCCACCACTCAAGTCACCACCACCACCACTAGCATATCAAAGCAAATTGAAGATTCTTATCTGAATGTGCATAGCACAGAAATATTGGTGCATGGTTACTAAGCCCTGCACGGTAAAAAAGTGTCCTTTATTTCCTTTTAACCTTCTTTAAAAAATTATGGGTGTAAATGTCGGAAGCCTTGAAGAAGCACAGCGGAAAGTTCACATAGTCCTTTTTGGTATCAGGTATTAGGTTGCTAGTATATTCTGTCAACTGCTTTTAGGATTTCAGTGAAGGTAGCCCATACATTTGATTTCAAAACATAGAGATGATCTTGGAATTCAAAATGTGCAAGTTTTTTATGTTAAGCCAAGAAAACATTTAGCAATTTATTGACAAATATTAAACAGATACCATTATATAATACATATAAAAAATATTTCTGATGGTAACAAGAACTACTAAAAAATGTTAATATCCATAAAGTCGTAGTGACTAAATGGTAAAAGCTCTGTTTTAAGAAATTTGATACTGTTGGTGCCAACTATTTTATGTTGTACCTTTGGTTGTGTAGTTATTAATCAATACAAATATTACACACAGTTTTAAATGGTGGTGCCTCAATCTGTGTCTACAGCTAATGACCTCGCATCAGAAGCTAAGCTGCAATCACAAGCAGCTGGAGGAGGAAATGAAGGAGCTTGCAGATAAGAAAGAGAGTGTTGCTCACTGGGAAGCGCAAATCACAGAAATCATACAGTGGTGAGTGACACAATCAAACACATCCACAGGCTGGCACACCAAAGCCCTCTAGAAAGCACTATGTTGCTAAACTTCATAGGCTTAGTTTCATAATTGCATAATAATTTTAGGACTGTCTGTGTGTTCATGTGTCATTTGATGATAATATTTATGTTGTGGTGCTGTTCAAAGTGCGGCCTGAACCACTGTAGTTGAGTACATTGTGGTTGCGTGAATTCATTATACCCCCTAGTGGTGACGAGTGGTAGTGTAGCTTACTAACTTTGTGTCACAGGGTAAGTGATGAAAAGGATGCACGGGGCTATCTCCAGGCTCTGGCCACAAAGATGGGTGAAGAACTGGAGGGCCTGAAGAACACCAGCATCGGCGCTCGACCCACGGTACATTTAATTCCTTATATATAAACACTTATATAACCATAATATCTCCTTGATATATATATATATATAATATTTTTTTTTTAAGAACAGAGAGAAAACTACATGTGAAATGTTTTCCCATAACAATGCCCATATTTTTTAATGTCTCTGTAACAGGACATGCCGTGGCAGATGCGGCGCCTGGCTAAGTTAGACATGTCCGCCCGCCTCGAACTGCAGTCTGCCCTGGACTCTGAGATCAAAGCCAAGCAAACCATCCAAGATGATCTTAATAAAGTCAGGGCTGCCAACATGGCCACTGAATGGTAAAGGTTTTCTTCTGTTGATTGTAGCATGTACATGCACTGAATTTCTGTACTCACTGAGTTGAAAGCGGAAAGATTTCCTTTTTCGTATTATTTGCTTTAATTTATGGTTTTTGAATGTCACAATTACACTGGTCACAAAAGTTGGGGGATATTTCATTGAGATATTTCTTTTTAAAATATCCCCTAATTGTTGTGACCAGTGTAAATTATTAATACAGTGAAACATTGTTTATCTTTAGCTACATGGCCATCATTTTAGTAGTTAATCTGCTGCTAGTCAAATTAAATGCATATGTGCTGTGCAGGCAAATGAAACAAACAAACAGCATATTTATTTATTTATTTCATAAAATTTTTTAAGCTTCACATTTTTAGTTTTATATCCGGTTAAATGACTCACCTGCTGCCTCATTTTCATAATCCTGGATAATGTCCCAGTTTTTTTGCAAAGTTTTCTCGGTTTATTTGCATTCATCTCTACCTGGCCCAGTATCTTCTTGTATGAAAAATCTTTAGTAGTGAGCTGGATGTTCAAATTTTGTAAGAAGATTTTCAATTTTGACTCCTTTAGCAAACTTCAAGAGTCCGAGAAGAAGAACCAGGATTTACATGCAGAGATCGAGAGGCTAAAACAAGAAGTGGATGAACTTCGATCTTCTAAGGGTAAGAACAGACACTCCTAACATAAAGAAATGTTCAGCTTTTGAGCTATGTTTCTGTATGTTTTAAATGAACACGGGGTCTTTGTTTTATAGGCGTGAAGCACCAAGATTCACAGAACTCATTTCTAGCATTCCTTAGTGCCCCTTCCTCTGCTGTGGATCACTTTGATGTGAGTTTTAAGAATCTGGGCACATGGGCATTGCATGATGTTGTAAATGTAATACGTTTGGGCTATTTATCTTCTCATATTTGTTACTCTTTTTGGCTTTTCTTGAGGCTTGATACATATGCAGTCAGCACATGTAGATTTATTTTAGTCTTTATCTACATTGTATTTATTTGGTCTTTATTATTTTTGTTTTTACTGAAGCAATCAGCCTGTGGCTCAACCAACAAAAGCAGACGTGTAAGCACCCTTTTTGCTTTGCTGGTATTGGGTGAAATGCTCTTTGTACTGTCTGATTTATTCTTATTCAGCAGTTTGATTTCCTGGGTCATTCTGTGGCTTTGATGCATGGATTTGCTTTTTATTAATGCATGGGACTGATCTTTTATTAACAGAGCATCCTAGAAAACTCTGTTATGTGAATTAATTTAAGTTTGATCAAGGGTGATGGAGTGTCAGTTTCAAAACTAAGGATTTATTTACTTGTTTGGATCAGCAAATCTAACTTTTAAACTATAAAACGGTAGTTCTTTAAAGTAGAACTACTCGTTTTCTAGATAAGTTAAAGGAAATGAGGGCTCCAGAACCATGATCTCTGTAACATTAGAATGTAATCGCTACTAAAGCGAATGGCACACAACTCAAAAACACAAATTTCTGAATTCTGTGTGCCATATTGGTGGTTCAGTTTAAGGACACAATCATGAATTTTGGAAGGTACTTGAACAGAACAGTGATAGACAGATAAATAAATAACCAATTACTTGTAAATGTGGGTTTGTCTTTAATTCCTTCATTTAGACTCTGTGATGATTTTTTTTATAAAGGTCTTCACACTCCTGACCACCTCCTCCAGAGTTACATACAGCGGTGTGATGACTTAAATTTTCCTGATTGTGGCATTAGTCTGTTTGAGATAATAATGTTTATTTCATGCCATCACCGGAACTCTAGTGTGCATCTGTGTGACTTTCTTATGGCATTTTGTTTATAGTGTATGCTTTGGATGGATCTGAATTTCTATAAATGTTTGGTCAGTGACTTGATTGGTGTACTATTTAATGTTTGCCTAGGATTTAAAGAGATTACATGTTATTGTTTTGTGCATCTTACTGAAGACTGCAATGCTTTGATGTAGCCTTATTTAATATTCAGTTCAAGCGTTTATTTCAAGTATTTATATCCTGTGCAATTATTTATTAGGGCCTGTTTTAAGGTCTGTGTTTTAAGTCATCTTCTGGCTTTTTGTTTTTGTTCTTATTACTGTTGTATTTGCTTCAGATTGACTCCATTGACAAATTCAGCCTATCCAACACACTACCACGAGATGGTGACCACAAGTCCGTGGCTGCGTCCCACTCTCGATCTCCCTCAACTACCAGTGATATGGAGCCCCCAGAGGTACACTTCACATCCCCCTAAGCATCACACACAAATATATGTTTAGTCCTGAGGAGTGTGTGTGTGTGTGGTAATTATTACCCTTACTCTTGCAGCATGTAGATAATTCTCAAAGAGCTACTCAGACTCCGACCATGCCATCAGGAGGATACTGTGGTTCTGGGATTACCATGCCCAAGGTGTGGATGGTTTGGTGTGGAATACACTCGTCATCCACTAAGTAATAAACTAAAAACAAATGACACTGCTTAATACTAATCTAAGTGTTTTGTATATTATCTATACCCACACAGCCAAAAGCTCACCAGTTTGTGGTAAAGTCCTTCACCACACCTACTAAGTGTAACCAGTGCACTTCTCTGATGGTTGGACTCATTCGACAAGGGTGCACCTGTGAAGGTGATGGGCACTAGTCTTTGGTAGTTACTAATTGGTGGATCCCAGTACACTCCCACTTACCTAACCTTTCTCCTGTTTTTGCAGTCTGTAACTTCTCATGCCACGTAACATGTGCGGACAAAGCCACTGCAGTGTGTCCTATGCCTGCTAACCCAGGAAAGGTGCATTTGGGATTTGACCCTCAGAAAGGCATTGGCACAGCTTATGAGGGCCAAGTCAGGGTAAGCTGATCTGTATTTGCGGATGTGCTTAATTACTGCGGTAACTCCCTGCAGTCGATTGGTACAATGGTATATAAACAAAGATCTTGTACTAGATATGGCATTTTGTTTGTTCTTGGTGGCAATGTTCCAGCAGCATGCATACAATACAGGCAGCACAATGAGTGTTGATCAGTGTTACAATTAAATTTTAAATATTTTCAGTGTCTGCTTTTCTGCAAGTATTTGAGCTGTTTACTTATCAATCCTGTATATCTCATTCTGTGATTACTTCTCAGGTGCCAAAACCAGCAGGGGTGAAGAAAGGCTGGCAGAAGGCCCTTGCTGTGGTGTGTGACTTTAAGATTTTTCTTTATGAGATTGCAGAGGGAAAGGCAACCCAGCCTAATGTGATGGTTAGCCAGGTCATAGACATAAGGTCAGTCATCAGTGAGAAGTCCGCTTTCACTATGTCCTTGTTCTTACTGCCCCCTGGTGTTTCATATCATTTTTATGGATTATCTCTTGCTGCAGGGATGAGGAATTTTCAGTAAGCTCAGTACTGGCATCCGATGTCATCCATGCAAACCGGAAGGACATTCCTTGTATTTTCAGGGTGGGTTTACCCAGATTGTGTTTGTGCTTGTTCAGCTGTTGATTAAATTTATAATCCCTACTTGTGCTGCCTAAACAGTTGGACACAATCATTTCAATACACTGTCATTTCAGTACACTGCTCACAAAAAATTAGGGGATACTTCAAAATGAATATGAAGGTATTAAAAGAGGAAGCTTATGATTTCATTTCATTATACAAGATAATCAGAAAATCATATAAACTGAAACAAAGTTGTTAGATTACACATAAGAGATGCAAACTCATTATCGTGATTAAGCAGCAAGTGACATATTCATTGGGTGAACAGAAGCATGTCAAACTGGACGAACGTGCCACACATTGACTGTTCAGTAGAGTGTATGGTCACCCAAGACTGCCAGAACACAGTGATGGGGCATGGACAGGATCAGATTGTCCAGCAGCTCTTGTGGTATACTCTTCATATTTATTTTGAAATATCCCCTCATTTTTGTGGGCAGTGTATTGTGCATTGCCTGGCATAGTACTAAGATGTGATTTTTAATTTATATTAAAGGTTACAGCGTCTCAGTTGTCTGCATCTCGTGGTAAAAAGTGTTCCATCCTTATCCTGGCTGACACTGATCAGGAGAAGCAAAAGTGGGTGGGCGTACTGAACGAGCTGCATCGTTACCTAAAGAAGAACAAGCTGAAAGAGCGCTTTGTCTATGTTCCTAAAGAAGCTTATTACTCTACCCTGCCTCTCATCAAAACCACCCAGTCTGCTGCTATTATAGGTACTACTCAATGAAGCAAAATATATCTGGTAAACCTCATTTGTATTAAACATATCACATGCAGTAAGCGTCTGTCAGTAAAAATCCCGTCCATTCGTACTTGATGGCCAATGGATCATGGCATAAGCATTTCTATTTTGCATATTTGTTTATAGAAAACGCATGGTTCTGTGGCTTTCTCTGTGACTAATCTTCTTGTAGAGCTGCCATCTCAAGTATTTATTGTTCAGTTACTTTAAGGAGATTTCCTGCAGTGGTGAAGTGCAAAGGAATATCTGCTTTAGTTCATCTACTAAATCTAATTTAACATCTGCACTTTGTGTAGAATCACATTTTAATTGTTACAACAACGTTTAATATTTCATTTAATCTGCAGATCATGAGAGGATAGCCCTGGGTACTGAGGAAGGGCTGTATGTTATACATGTTACGAAAGATGGTAAGTTCCATGTGATAGCTCTGTATTACAGTACCTTACTCTTCTGACCACAGCCGCTCATTTTCTCTGCTCTTTCTTACAGAGATCATCAAGGTAGGGGATAATAAAAAGGTCCACCTGATTGACCTCATTCCCTCCGAGCAGCTGCTGGCTGTCATCTCTGGCCGTAACCGCCATGTGCGCCTCTTTCCCATGGCAACGCTAGATGACCGGGACACAGACTTCTACAAGCTTCCTGAAACTAAGGGCTGTCAGATTCTGGTCTCTGGGACAATGAAGAATGGTGCTTGCACTTGTTTGTGTGTGGCCATGAAGAGACAGGTCATCTGCTATGAGCTTAGCAAGGGTAAAACATTGCACCGGAAACTGCAGGAGCTGCAGGTGCCTGGAATGGTGCAGTGGTTGGCACTCCAAGGAGATAAGCTTTGTATCGGTTACCAGGCTGGATTCCTGCGCTACAACCTGCAGGGCAAAGGGCCACCCTCCAGCCTGCTCCACCCAGAAGACCCCACGTTGGCTTTCATAGGGCAGCTGGGCTTGGATGCACTCTGTGCTGTGGAAATCTCTACCAAAGAGCTCCTCCTATGCTTTAGCAATATTGGAGTTTACGTTGACTGCCAAGGCAGGCGCTCACGGCAGCAGGAGCTGATGTGGCCAGCCATTCCAACTACCTGCTGTAAGTGCTGTCAATGGTCACTTTTAATTTTGATGGTTGAAATACTGTATTCTTTAAATTACATGCAATTTTAACAAGCTGTACATTCACGTTTTGTTAGTTTGAACTTAACAATGATCTTTGTGCAAACCCAAACACATGTTCTACAGAGTAATACCTTAGAACTATTAACTTACTTTATAACTGATATTAACAAATGCCTACTGTATGCTGTTGTACAGCCACAAACATATTTGGTGATATTTGGGTGTAATTTTGTCCATAGTGGGGTAAAATGATCGTCAAGGACTTTATAAATGGGGCAGGCAATATCTGGGAAGTTATGCCCACATTACTATTGGCTAGTGGATAATGGCAACATTTTTTTTTCTTCCAGGTTATAATGCACCTTACTTATCAGTGTACAGTGAGAATGCGGTCGATGTGTTTGATGTGAACACTATGGAGTGGGTACAGACTCTTCCTTTGAAAAAGGTAGATATTCCCAACAAATATATTGCATTACGGAATATTAAATATTTTTGTTTAGATTACCTGTTAACTGAAAAAAAAGACCAGTACCTTTATGTTGTCTAATAAAACTTAAAAACTTTTTTATAGACTATAAATATTCAGCTTTGTTCACTCTTCTGTCGTGTATGTGATGGATTGGTTTGGTTGCAGGTGCATCCTCTCAACTCAGATGGTTCCTTGAACCTGCTGGGACTTGAGACAGTACGGCTCATCTATTTTAAAAATAAAACTGCAGGTAATAAGATCTAGCTATGTACATACACTTCATGAACTGGACGTTTTGATAATTAAGTAATAGTGGTGAGCATTAATAAAATGTGTGTGATCTGGATTATGTTTCAGAAATAAAAATAAAATACTTGACTGACCACCACTAGAGGTGAAAGGATATGAACCCTGTTGAAGTAGTCACCATAGGTGTAATGAACAGTGCTTGTGTATTGTGTATTTTTTTAAATAAAATTATTTTCTGAAAGTAATTTTTTTAATTGATGATTGACATTAGTGAGATGAGTTTTCTTTTTGTCATTTTTTGATTACATAATATATAAGATTACATATCACATAAGTCCTATTCCAAAAGCTACTTGGTAATTAACATTAACAAATTAGATAAAAGTTGAAAAAAAATGTAAGGGACGCTTTTAGGATTAGTGGCCCAGCTATAATTGGATTGGTTGTAAACTATTAAGTAAATAAATGAAAATGATTTCAAAGTTTTACCTTTGTGGTTTGGTTAAACCTTGTGTTTACAATTTTAGTTATGTACAGGGTGAGTCAAAAGTCACGGACACGTCACGTGCAACAGTGCTGTGTGAAAATGGTGGTCTTTTTTGGTGTTGGATGTTGAAGTCTTCCACTATTACTATTATACAATAGCTGTGTTCCCCGGACATCAGAATCTTCAATACCATTTTCAGTTACTTGTGATGAACAACACATTTTTTAACTTTCTGTGTTGATAACCTGTGAAAAACAATCAGTGCTGCAATTCTTATTGCGGCCTTCAATTTCTGAGCCAATTCTGGTGTTCTTTGATAGGCTAAATGACCTTACCCTTGATCCAAAATGACAGCCATGTTTCGGGCATAGCCTAAGAAATAGGCTCCCTGACCCATTAATTGCTATAGTATTCAGATAGTTTCCTTTTTCTTTCTGAATTAAAACGGTGTTTTCTGGCTTTTGACTGATCCTGTACTCTATTCATGGGTGGAACTGTGGTGCAAGTAGTTAAAACAGTCGCCTCACAGCTCTGATTGCTCTGGTTTCCTCTCACATTCCAAAAACATGGGTTCAGTGGTCACTCTAAATTGCTCTAGTATAAATGTTATCTGATTATTATTAATTATATCTGTTAAAGAGGGAGACGAGCTGGTGGTTCCAGAGACGTCTGATAACAGCAGGAAGCAGATGGTGCGCAGTATGGCTAGCAAACGGCGCTTTTCCTTCAGGGTGCCAGAAGAGGAAAGGTTGCAACAGCGGAGGTGAAATGTGATCAAATGCAAACAGAACTTATCTATGTATAGAGTTGAATACTGCACACACTCAAGTATATCACACCATGCGTTGCTGAATTGTTTGCAGAATATACGTCAGTGAATAATGTATAAAATCTTGATAAGTATCCATTCATACTGTTTTTGCAAACTCAATTTCTGTCACATTCATGTTTTAGAGAGATGCTTAGAGATCCTGAGATGAGGAGTAAATTGATCTCGAACCCAACCAACTTTAACCATGTTGTTCACATGGGCCCAGGAGATGGGATACAAATACTAAAAGACCTGCCTATGGTAAGATCAAAGGAGCACTGCTGTTGTCTTTATTTCTACTGCTTCTCAAATAATTTTATTTTGCAATGCTTGAATGTCTTGTGCTTTCTAATGCTTTATGTATGATGTCTTATCTTCATATTTATAGTTTTCACCGCATGCTAATGTGGACTTGGTCAAGGTATCAAGAGGTTGTTTAAATTACATTGAACGTAGCATGTTTGGTGCTAGACAGGCTGGTTTGAGTAGGTCAGAAACTGCTGATCAACTGTTACTTCCATGCAATGTACTGCTCACAAAAATTCGGGAATACTTGAAAATGCAATGTTTATTGTGTATATTGTTCTCAGAGAATAGTCTGAGCAGGTCCACTGAGCTTAGTTTCTCCCGCAAATACAGTCTCCTATAAACGTAATGGAAGTTTTGGTTTTGATCCTTGACTGTGCTCTTCAGAACATGCGTCCTCAGGAGAGCCGTGGAGTGCTGGGTGGTTCTGTTAGCATCCCCTCCATAAGCAAGACCAGACCCGAACCTGGACGCTCCATGAGCGCAAGCAGCGGCCTTGGCACACGTAAGTCCAAGCACCTTCAGAAGCAGACAGAGATACCTAAACATGTATGAGAAGAAATACTGTGACAACCCAAAAAATAGTAGAGTTTCCTTTCCCTGTTGAAATTAATATAGGGGTGAATCATCTTTGTCTTTCGCCTCATAGGTTCATCCTCTCAGAATGGCAATGCTATGAGAACAGAGTTTTATGGCTCAACCAAAAGGCAGACACTGACCTCACCTTCTGAGGGCTCATTCTCATCCGGTGGAGGCATGGACTGCGCTGGAGATGCTCCCCTCTCCCAATTTGACAAAGAGGTGAGTGATTGTGCTGTGCTGTTTGGTATCCAAGAAGAACTTGCTGTCAAGAAACTGTGTAGTGTAAATGACTGGCAAACGACTTTTCATTGAGAAACATTTCAGCACTTGTAGAGATGGTTTAATCAGTAGTGTGTTTTTATACATCTATATATGGAATCTCTTAGAAATTCAGAAAGCTGTTGCAGGTAACGTTTTTGCAAGTTTCTGGATATTGTTTTTATGTTTTTTTAAACTATCTTCTTATTTGCACTTGGCACCAATGGCTGGGAAGAATTTGTTACACTGGTCACATTAGTGTATTTGCCCTGAAGCACTTACTGAATAAAGAAAGAGTAGTGCTTCAAGTTCACTGTCATATAAATGGTCCTATGCTTTGTGTATGTCGAGTGCTGTGGCACCATGCCTACACATTGAGATTGTTTCTGCTAGATAAGCACTCCTGTTCATGCACATACTCTACACCCTGTTCCACTGCATGGTTATGGACTTTATTAAGACCTGTGGTCAATGTGTGACTCTTTGTAGTGGCAGACAGTTTCTTCCACAGGCAAGACCACTGGTGCGAAAAGGACTTTAAGGACACTGTTTAAAAAGATAAAGGTAACAGCACTGTGTATCCCAGAACCCCCTTCTGCCTTTATTAATCTACGCTTTAATGAATGTTAACTAGTGGTGCTCATTGTTCACAGTAGAACTCCGTAAGGGTTTATGTTGACCTGAATGGCTGCATCCGTATTTACAAAAAAAGGGGTCACTATTATTATAGGTGCCATGTGTCATTTAAATCCATGTTGTAAAAACTGCTAGGTGCTTAGGTGGGTGAGCGGTGAAAATACTACCACTTCATGGCCCCTATTTTAGTCTTCGTAGTGCCGCCGTTGTAGTAGTGTTTCTCATGCAGCTGGCCTTATCTATGGGTCAGCCAAGGATCACTTTCCTGCCACGGAAACAATTTCCCCATTAGCAATTGAACCCCAAGTAGCTTGTTGCAGATGTGGTCATGTCGTAGGAGGTCACTGTCTGCTGGTAGACAAGTGGCCAATAGCTGCAAGTTGTAGAGAAGAACTACAGCCATCCTGCCAGAATAAGGAGTTGATAGTTGGATTTAATTTAGAGCTTTGCGTGTTTTTATTTTTTCTATGAACAACCCCCTCATATTTTTCTTGGTTAGTCTGCATGAAGGGCTCACACAATTAAAATACCATTTATGCCATTCGAATGAATAAATAAATTGTATTTCTTCTTTTCATATGTCATTTTTATTTTGGTTATTTTGAAATGGTGAAATAGGTGTTCTCTAGACCGCCCCAATTCAAATCTTTAGTTGCTTCAAATGTTAAATAACTTCGAAAATTCAAAAATGAATATCCAGAGGCACCCACAAGACCGCACATGAGGATCAATATCTTGGCTCCAAGATATTTCACATGCTTATGTTCACCCCCATGAACATCACTTGCTACTCAATCACAATAATTGAGTTTGCATCTAATTTGCGTAAGAAAATAACTTTCTTTGACTTTTCATTTGCTTTTATGATTATCTTGTTTAATAAAATAAAATCAATTGTTTCCTTTTTTTATCTATTTATTTGCATTTTGTTATTATGTATGTGCGCAGTATATAGGATTACTGTCAGCCATGACCATATTTATTTGTTGCACCTTTTTAAAATCTGTGAGACTTTTTTACATAATAATCTTCAGATTTATTTGAATATTTCACAGTTGCCTGAATTTATTTCGAGTTAATAACAGTACAGTAAAGTGTTATATACGGTGACTCAATGAAGCAGAAAGTCCTGTGTGGAGCAACCTGGGTCCTTTCTGTGTGGAGTGCGTGGGTTTACTCTGGGTACTCCGGTTTCCTCCCACAGTCCTAAGACATGCATGTTAGGCTAACTGATTACTCTAAATTGGCAGGTCATAGAGTTTAGAGACATTTTCAGGTCTCTCCAGAGATACTCAATTGGGTTTAGGTCAGGGCTCTGGCTGGGCCAGTCAAGAATGGTCACAGAGTTGTTCTAAAGCCACTGCTTTGTTATTTTAGGTGTGTGCTTAGAGTCATTGTCTTGTTGGAAGGTGAACCTTCAGCCCAGGCTGTGGTCCTGAGCACTCTGGAAGAGGTTTTTCTTCCATAATATGTCTGGAATGTCCCATGGTCTGGCCACATTCATCTTTCCTTCAATTGCAATCAGTCGTCCTGTCCCTGCAGCTGAAAAACGCCCCCATAGTATGATACTGCCACCACCATGCTTCACTGTTGGGATTGTATAGGGCAGGTGATGAGCAGTGCCTGGTTTTCTCCACACGTACCGCTTAGAATTAACTCCAAAACGTTCAATCTTCATCTCATCAGACCAGAGAATCTTATTTCTTATAGTCTGGGAGTCTTTCATGGGGTTTTTTCGACACTCTACCATAAAGCCCTGACTGATGGAGCTACAGTGACTTTGTGGAACGTTCTCCCATCTCACTACTGCATCTCTGGAGCTCAGCCACAGTGATCTTTGGGTTCTTCTTTATCTCTCTCACCAAGGATCTTCTCCCACAATTACTCAGTTTGGCTGGACGGCCAGGTCTAGGAAGAGTTCTGGTCGTCCCAAACTTCTTCTATTTAACGATTATGGACGCCACTGTGCTCTTAGGAACCTTGGTCAGATCTGAACCTTATCACAGTTCTGTCTTTCCTTGTCCCTCATGTTTCTGATTTACATGAACATGCACTGTGAGCTGTGAGATCTTCTATAGACAGGTGTGTGTCTTTATTAATCAAGTCCAATCAGACCAATTAAACACAGCTGGACTCCAATAAAGGAGGAGTAGAACCATCTCAAGAAGGTTAAGAAGAAATGGACAGCTTGTGAGTTAAATATGGGTGTCACAGTAATGCGTCCGAATACTTATGACCATGTGATATTTGAGTTTTTCTTTTTTAAATAAATTTACAAATTTAACAGGCGTCTGAATACTTTCAGCACCCACTGTATTATAGTATGTGTGTCTTTATATATACACAGTGTGTGTGTGTGTGTGTGTGTGTGTGTGTTTTATTGAATTGAATCTGTTATTAGTATGTGATATTATTATGAGTATGTTTTACAGTAATAATCATGTTTCTAAACACTTATATGATGAATTCACTTCATTAAATACTTTAAATTACTTCGTATATTCGTATTTGTGTAAGTGTTTATGTCAGTGTTAGTATTTGTGTAAGTGTTAGTACCCGTAATAGTATTAGTGTTAGTATTGATATAAGTATTTGTGTTGGTGGTAATGTTAGTATTTGTATAGGTGTTAGTATTGGCGTTAGTGTTATTGATGTTAGTATGTAATTTAGTAGTTGTGTTGATGTTAATGTTGGTATTCGTAAGTATTGATGTTAGTATTAGTATAGATGTTAGTATAGATGATAGTATTGACATTAGTATTTGTGTTAGTATTGATGTTAGTATAGATTTTAGTATAGATGTTAGTATTAGTATATATGTTAGTACTGATGTTAGTATAGATATTAGTATTAGTATATATATTAGTAGTGATGTTAGTATAGATGCTAGTTTTAGTATAGATGTTAGTATTGATGTTAGTGTCAGTATTAGTATTTGTGGTATTATAGATGTTAGTATTAGTATTGATTTTAGTATTAGTATAGATGTTAGTATTTATGTTAGTATTAGTATTTGTGTTAGTCTAGACGTTCATATTAGTATAAATGTTAGTATTGGTGTAGATGTTAGTACTGACATTAGTATTTGTATTAGTATTGATGGTAATATAAGTATATATGTTAGTATACATGTTAGCATTAGTATATATGTTAGTACTGATGTTAGTATAGATGGTAGTATTTTTATATATGTTAGTACTGACATTAGTATTTTGTATATATGTAGTTTGTATATATGTAAGTATTATTATATATGTTAGTATTTATATTAGTATTAGTATTTTTGTATTTTTTAGTATTAGTATTTTTGTATTAGGATAAATGTTAGTATTGGTGTAGTATATAATGGTGGTAATATAAGTATATATGTTTGTATAGATGTTAGTAGTGATGTGAGTATAGATGTTGGTATAGATGTTAGTATAAGTATTAGTATTGATGGTAATATAAGTATATATGTTTGTATAGATGTTAGTACTGATGTGAGTATAGATGTGAGTATAGATGTTAGTATAAGTATTAGTATTGATCCTCACCCATCGTATCCATGAACTTGTCGTAGTTTTCGCTCCGATCCACTTTCCATGTTCCGTTGAAGGCCATGTTGATAAGTATAGAGTATACAGGTGTGTGTGTACGGAGTGTCTCTCTTTGTCTCTGTGTGTGTATAGGGGGGCTGGGTGTGTGTGTACTGTATATCCTCACACAGCTCTTTATATACAGCAGGCAGGCGGGACGAGAACACACACACACACACACACACACACACACCCTTATCTACACCATGCTGATGTGGCTGAGTAAAGCTCACCAAACCCAGAGGATGGTCATATCCCAGCATGCACTGCTACACCTGCATAAATAATGTGTGTTTGTATTGTTTTGTTACAATGTGTTTGAGTAATGAGGTAAGTGTGTGTGTGTGTGTGTGTGTGTGTATTAAAGCGAGGGAGTGGTGAAGATAGGAAACTGGAGGGGGTAAAATTAATTATCGCAGTATGAGCAGG
>JAVSBV010000147.1:7538057-7548928 GCA_033117975.1 Parotocinclus spilosoma | reverse complement strand
CACACACACACACACACACACACACACACACACACACACACAAACACACACAAACACACACAAACACACACAAACACTATATTTTTATATACATACTATATATAATATTAGAAATTCTTAAAATATGACCGTGACCACAACTTTTTCTTCCTCCATTTCCCAGTTCTCATCATTTCTGGGCAAAGTAATTAACATCAAGCAAATTTAATAACAGAGCACCATGTATTTGACTGAATAATGTATTTAAAGTAAAAACAAAAAACATTATTGCGAGACTGCATCTTCCTACATCACACATTGTTACTGCACATCTTCTGCCTTCAAAAATTCCAAATTCAGACTACGGTTTCTGATGAATGTTGAAACGTTGGGCCATCATCATAAAAAGGGGAGTAGCTGCTGTACTTGCTGTTACACCAGCTACTAAAGAAATGAACTCAACCTAACATAAGGAACGAAACTCCAGGTGTCACTTTTCAGTTAAGAAGTACCTTTATTTTACAAACCTACTGGGACATCCAGAGATCAATGTTTCATTACAGCACAAATTATAGCCAGGAACAGAAATGGTTGGCTAGATTCTGGTGTACTTACCTTGCTTAATTAAGTATACATTTTGTCTTGTAGGCCACCAGGGGATATGGCTGGTAGAGGCTGGACCATTCTGTTGAGTGAGAGCAGAAGTCACTAAGTTAACTTACTTTTACTGTACGTCTTTACTACTGAAATACTCTGGTAAAACATTCCCTTATGTCAGGCTCATCCCAACACCATTGGGTTAAACAAAATTAGTGTGAGACAACTGCAGGGCAGCACTGGATGATAATCTGCTCCTGCAATGCCCCCTTTCTTTCAGATAGCACCAATGCTTGATGCTTGGCTCATTCGGTAGACATTCTGTTGCTTTATAAAAGTATGTGGTGGTGAGGTCTGCTCTACCACTGTTGGGTCCTTGAGCAAGGCCATCAACCCACAACTGCGTGGACTGTTACATGGTACCTGTAGTAAGTTGCTCTGGAAAGGGTGTGTGCTGTTTGTTTGTGTATTATTTGTTTATTAAAGTCACATCAGCATAAGTGGCTATTTACAGCAGGACGTTTACATAGATACTAGTCAGACACACTTATACTGGGCCAAATTAGAGCAACCAAATATACTAACGTATGTCTTTGGAATGTGGGTGGAAACAGGAGCACCCAGACTAATGCCACATGGACATGAAAACTACCTGGAGAATCCAATGCTGGAATTGATCCGAGGATCTCTGGAGCCGTGAGGCAACTGCACTAACGCCTAAGAAATAAATGTAAATGAAAGGCACCACTGAAACCAGAGGTCAATATGTTAGTGGGCTAGCTATAGTTATTACTAGTGAAGTTGAGGGGGTAATGCGAAAGAGCCAGTGCAGGTGAACGTATGGTTAGGCAGGGCTCGCAGTTGCAGAGCCAAGGGATGACTAACTCTATCTAGCCTCCCCTTCCCAAGATGAGGCCTGTAGTGCCTATGAGATGGGAGTCACTGCTGGGACTTAATGTGGAACCCAGACCTCTGTGCTCCTACACATGGAGCAACTGTGCAACTTATACACTCTTGCACACTCCAACGCAAAATCCCAATTAATCTACATTAAACTAACTGTGCTCCAAGTGTGTCATAGCTCATTAATAGAATTTAAATAACTGCTGTATCAGAAGTGAGTTTAAAGTCAATGCTTTTCCCACCTACTTCTTAGTGCAAGGAAAAGGGTCAACATTATTCACCATCATAATCACTCATGTGCCAAAGTCATTTGGGGCAGAGATTAAATTAAATAAGGTATAGTGAGGGACCATGTAAACATGACAGAATCAGGTCAAACTGAAAAAGCTCAGCAGGTTGAAAAAGGCAAACAATCTCCTATATAGAGTAAGATACTATACTGCACCTGTATGCACCACCGTTTAGCTCTGGATGCACCTGCTGCTCTACTGCTCCCCATGGTGCACTGGGGATAAAGTACTCTTTGTTAACACAGTTCCTAAGGGTGTCTGGAATACGACCTAGAAGCACACAGAGGCATGGGCATGTAACACAAATCACTAATCGAAGATTGTATGGTAGTGTTTGTAGGGAACACGTACCTGTGATAGCTCTCCGAATCTCAGTGGCAGCTGCTTCCCGCATCTCAAGCGAGGCCTGCTCACTGTACCAAGCAGTGTGTGGGGTGCAGATCAGATTAGGAGCATCTTTCAGTGGACCCTGGTTAAAGCTGAAAAAACAAAGACTAATTATTTGAAATGAAACAATAACAATGTTCAGTTTTACCTTTTGATTCAAATACACCAGGATCCAAATAAAATGTAGGATTGTTGTAAAACTCGGCATGCAGTTATGTCTCAGGTAGATATGCAAATGATTACAGGTGTGATCTGATTAAACACTGGGTCTTGCCACAAGAGACTGTAAAATACTTCTGCTGCTCTATAAAAAGGCTCTCAGAGGATACTTTTGGAAAGGTTACCTCCTAGATTGACTGCTAGACATGACTCTGAGTGAGAGAAGCAGTAAGGTTGTATTTACAAACTGCAGCTGAGACACCAGCTTCAGCAACCCATGAGTGTGCAGAATCTACAGGCCCAACTGCAACAAATGTGGGGAAATGTGCCACATGATAACATACAGAATCTATCTAAAATAAAATCTATTTTTATTTGGCATGCTCTTCCTTATGCTGTAATAACAGTATGATCTTTAGGTCAGCATGATTTTACAATATTTCAAACAGCATTGTGTAATATTTCTGAATGCTTGGATTTTTCTGTCTTCAAGTGCCTCCATAAATGTTCTATGCTGTTTAGTTCAGGTGACTGTGTACAAAATTCAGCACTCTAACGCTATAAAGCTATTCACAAATTTTCATTAGTGGTCTCAAACATTTAGCCTCCGCTGCATATGGATGCAAATCTCACCTGAAGGGTTCTGACTCATGCACATCCAGGGCAGCCCCCCTTACTCTTCCCTCTCTCAGGGCCTGAGCCAGGGCTTTCTCATCCACCAGTCCCCCACGCGCACAGTTGACCAGAAAGGCACCCTGGCGCATCTACAACATATAGGCAATGTAGCAATAAAGCACACATTTAAAAACATCTACTGATGTTAGGGTAGGGATACTGGTAGCATTCAATCTCTATGGTTGTAAAAGGGTAAGTTTAAACCAGGCTTAATGTATTTGCTTAATGTATTTGCTTCTTCCATTTTTATATTGGTGAAAAGGCCTGTTGGTGAATAGTACCTGTTCGATATGCTAGCCTCACAAGTCCAGCTTAAACCTAATTCAAAAGGTCAAATTGTATAGATTTTTGAGATGAAATTTTATGAGCACAAAAATGACAATGATTAACAGAATGATATCTGTTATGATATTAATGCAATGTATTAATTCCATGAGGTACATTTATTGGGAGCGGTATGCCCAAGCTGTTATCTTATATGACAGGCATGTTGTCAACCCACACAGACAAAGTGTGACAGAGCACTGACAGAGCCCATAAATACAGGTACCTCAAATAGTCAATTAATTAATAGGGTTAAATTAGACTGGTTAACAACGAATTCCCCTCCCCCCAAAATACCTATTACTTACGTTTTACTACCACATATGTTTTCAGATTTTCTATAGCACCTGTAGTTTTCATTTGCTTGTGAAGCACAACAGCTTCTTTTTTTGTAAGATTAGATAAATGAGTCACCAGGGGCCTGTAGAAACACGAATGGAAAAGTGAGGATATGCAAAGTGTGTCCACCTTTGAACAGGAATTCACTATGAAATGTGCAAACATCTGTGGTACAAGGTCTTTCCTACTTCTGTTGAAAAGTAGTCATTTGTGGATTTCAGTGTTATGATGATATCCCATCCACCATTATAGAATCAGTATATTTTTGTTGTCTCTGTGGTGATACTGAAATGCCCCAAATGGACCTTCACGACCCTTAATTTAAAAAAAACTTTAAATGAGAATTACTCATACTCATCATACTCATATACTCTTACTAATTTGAAGGTGGGTTGCCAGAATAAATATTGGGCCTTCCACATTTGTTGTGTCCTAAATCTCAGACTTAGGAGAAATTATAATGGCATATGCCTGTGCCATTCCAATAACTGAAAGTTTAATTTGTGTGCATGCCTGTGTGTGTGTGTGTGTACTTGCAGATGAGCAGACATCCAGTATTAGCACACCTGCTTGATGGTAAAATCATTGATGAGGTGGTGGTTATGCTCGTTTAGGTTGCAATGCAGAGACACACAGTCACTTTGGTACAGGAGGTCCTGCAGGGTATATACTCTCTGAACACCAAGTGAACGCTCTAAACCATCCTGCAGATAAGGGTCGTAAAATATCACGTTGAATCCAAACGCTTTTGCCCGAACTGCCACCGCCTGACCCGTTCGGCCTGTGAACACAAAATACACGCTAAGAATGACATACCTGCTCCTTAAATGTTTTTAGATTTTTCAGGTACATTAAGGGTGCCAATAATTCTGACGCCTACTATATCTCTCACTGTCTGTGTCTTACCAAACCCTATGAGTCCGAGTGTCTCTCCACGTATGCGTGCTGCTCCTGATGCCAGCTCTCTGATTTGCTCCACGCTCTGGAACCGTGAGCCTTCACGAAGAGCCTGGTAAAGCCAGGTGTTCCTCCGATACAAGTTAAGAATATGACAGACTGTAGAGTCTGCCGTCTCTTCTACGGCTGCTGATGGGATATTACACACCGCAATGCCTGCAGGCCAAACACACAAACAAATACATGCAAGCACGTCAACGTGTCCATCTTGATTTGTAGAAGATTCAAAAATAGCAGACAACATTTATCCATTTTTGGGTGGATTAAAAATACTAAACTTTTACGCACCAGCTCTAAACACATTTCGCATTTTGAAGCATGCTGAAATGTGTCATTATTATTATACAGCTCAAAGACAACGTCATTGTTCACATACCTGTGGTAATATCTTACAATCAGCAGTAAGGGGAGCTAACGAGCCATAACTCCTACGTTGTTTGTAAGCAGTATATAAAGCTGAAGCTTTTCTTTTAAACAGTGGTAGTTATAAACTATTCGAAGGAGGCAAGCTGGGGCCCAGTTATTTTATCCTAAATATACATTGTCGTCCTGTGTTCACAAGAGTTAGTGTTTGTACTGTTTACAGAGCAACTAGATGATCAGCCATGTAATACCCACTACATCAACTTTATAACTTCAATGGCCATTCATTTTTTCAGTTCAGTGTTCAAAGATCTGTTTTTCCCAAAGACACATGTGTGTGCAGTATAATACATTTAAAAGAATTACACAATTTTATAGTATTACACAGCCATTATTATAGTCTCGTTTGATTAACTTGCATCTACAGCATTTAGTAGACGGTTTTAGGCATGGTAGTAGGCATTCTTATCTATAGTGATGTACAAGTTATACGATCTTACAAAATTCAATCCAGGCAATTGTGAGTTAAGGGTATTAGTCAACGGTTTAACACTGTTACCCTGGCAGTTCTGGGGTTTGAACCCCGTGTGTTCTGGTCCATAGTCCAAGTGCGTGCAGTCCAGCAACAGAAGAATGTACATGACTACTAATTTAACCTGCAGATGTTACTCGGGTCCCAACGAGTAACCCAGGTATATTTGGGGCTGTTCTTTTGCAGTCAAGTTTGCTTATGTCATAACATTAAGATTTAACATTAAGACTTTGGTTGGAAGAATTCAGTAAAATTAAACATGGAAAAATATAAAAAGACATTATTCACTTTATTTGTTTAAATAATTCAAATTGTAATGAAATGACATTGCCTTATTTTGCCATTAAAACTGTTTTATGGAATTATTTTTAAACAAGGTCCATGGCCTACAAAAAAGAGCATCTGTCCTGTTCTCTGCTGTGGAAACATGCAGGGGTTTAAGCAATGGAAACATACCTAGCATCATCCTGCCTTTCTGGAAATAACACTTAATGAAGATGAAAATAAAATGTTCTGACCCAAAGAAAAATCGTTCTCAAGCTGATGTATACTTTATAAAGCAGGCCGTATGTCAGAATTAGAACAAGCATCTTTACTTGATGGTTCCTGTAAGTAATAGAATGCTGTTATGATCCTGGTTGAGTCATAAGCTGTGAAAGCTTTTAGATCCTCATACACAGAAACTCTCCTTCCACTTTATGTACTCCCACACAAAGCTTCAGCTCACCACTGCCACAGAGCTGCATTATTCACCCAGTCTGTTTGCCTCTTTAAGATTGCAGATGCCTTACCCATCTCTCCAGCGGCTTTTATGTCAATGTTATCGTAGCCACTGCCAATTCGGATGATGATGCGTAGGGCTTTAAATTTCTCTAAGTCTTCTCTGGTCAGTGTGATTGTGTGGTACATCAGTGCACCTACGGCCTCGTTTAGAACCTGCCAACAAACCCAAATATTTTGATTATCAGCAGAAGGAGCAGCTGCAACTGCAGCTTACTTTCTTTACAAAACAGATTGAGGTTCTTTCATCTTATGTGTCACAGTCAAATAATCGTTTGTCAACCCACAACTCTTGACTACACAACAGTGTGGTTGTAAACTGTATACTGGAGCTGTCAAAGTTAACATGTGATTAATATTATACTTTGAAATAAATAAAAATCATTTGATTTATTTTAGTATTTGGCAGTACCAATAAGTTGTATATAAATTGACTACTGTGTTCTTTTTCTCACAAGTGAAATCACAATTATTACAACTAAACTACAGAACAGCATGGGGGAGGCCTTTTCCATCACATTATATATTATAAGTCTATATTTCCTTTTACTTTTAAACAAAATGCTTGTATACAGATTGTGTTTGTAGATATTTAACTCTAACTCTTCTGCTGTATGCATATTATTCACAAAGAGCTAGGGTAGCTAGGTAGTTCCAGAAGAAAGAGATCCATCTGATACCAGTAGTTTAATTTCAAAAGGCTAAATGGTTGGATTAGGTGCTTCTAGTGCTTGGATGGAATGAAAATAGCTAAAAACAGTCTACAGAAGCAAGGACTATGCTGTGCAAAAAGAGCTGCTTACTTCATACACACTGACCAAGTGAAAAAACTTCTAATTAAAGTGTTACAACATATAAACACATTTAGAAGGCACACTGGTCAACTGCACTAGTGTATTACTTTATAAAATTAAAATGGCAATACTGCACCTCCATTTTGCCATTGATGAGGATAAAAAAAAACCCAATAATATACATAATAATATGACATATAATAATAATACATGCAATTATCTGACATTTTTTTCTTTGCACAACAACTGTGCGCATAGTGAAACAGCAGCCTAGTCATCAATAAACTGTACTAATAAACAGTTTTTCAGGTTGCAGGTGTGCATATTTTGAAGGTTAACAGCAGATGTAGGTCAACCAACAGATGTTGGTGATTAATCTTATTTATGATCACAGCTGAATTGGGCTTTCTCAAAAAACTTTTTAAAAACTCAACTTTGGTATTTGTGATTTTGGGAAACGTATTTCAAAATATTACACATACAGACAATGTGGAGGAATGTTGTTATAAACTGCTCAAATTAGGGGACATTTCATTAGTTAAATAGTCTATCCTTTTTGTGAGCAGTATAGAATAGTACTATCCGAACAGAAGCTTATGTGTAATAATTTTAAATACACATTGCTAAATTCCCAAATGTTAAAAAATGCCTAAATTTAGGGGACTATAAATTAAAAGCATGGACTGCTCAGGGTTTTCAAATTTGATGAGACATGTATTGAATGATTTTAAAAGTCAAAACAGAACTAAAGCAAGTTCTTCACAAGCTTCTACCACACACCCAAAGAGAGGAAAACTGCATCCTGGTTTCAACAGCATGTTGGATGTCATGCAGGATTTAGCAGGTAGGGACGACATTACATTGGGGAAGAATTATTAATTACAAATGTTATTAATGGTGCATTTAATTTGCTTAAATGTGATTACTTAAATTGCTTGTGTCCCAGTTTAATAAAACTATAAATTACTCAAAGCTGTTTGTTACAGTGATGATATGATGCATGAGGGGGTTCTGGATACTCTGCTGTGCATTGTGGATAACCACACCATTTCCCTAGATAAAAGCATGGTAATACCATGGCACGGTAATACCATGGCACATAGTAGCACATCTTATGGCTTATTGTTTTATTATATAATAGGTGTAATGTCCCGACCTGTCCTCCCAGTCAGATTTAAAAACATGACACAAAGCTAAATATAGCTGTATAATAGAATACACAAGTATGATTGTACACCTTCTCATGAATCTCCTGTGTGGACTGAGCATCACAGAACGCCACGGTTGCCAGATCTTTTAGAATAGGCATCTCTACAGTGCAGTCTCGCCCATCCAGTAGGGCAACCAGTGGCCGAGGATGCATCGGCCCATTCATGATCTGAGGCCTTATACCTGCACACAGAAAAATTGAAAGGGATGTTCATGTACTTGTAAACATTGGAGAGACACTTTGCATTTACAAGTCTGAGAGAAACAGATAGAATGAGAACCACAGACACACTTTGCATGACTTTCCAGCTCGCTCTTGTGAAGCCGGTCGTCATGGAGATTACAGGATTTGAGCAGGATTATGAATATATTTCATTTAAGAGCATCTGGGAGCGTGATTACTATTGTCAACAGCCTCTCTCTGTCTAGTCAGGATTCACATACAGCGCTATTATTTAAAAAGTAATACTCATGAAATGAGCTCTGTGCCTGGTTTCTGTCTTGAAGATAACATATATTTTAGATAAAGTGACTGGTATTAAAATTAATGTGACTTGACACAAAACACAGCAATACTGCTGACACTGGCAAAGTGGCCAGACAAAAGCCTCTCCTTAGTAAAAGATGCAATAGGTTTGCAAAAAAGCACCTAAAATACCACCAGACTGTGAGAAATTAGATTCTACGGTCAGATGAAACGATGATTTATTTAAATCAAGACTTTTAGGCCTTAATTCTAAGATTCAAGTCTGGACGAAACCAGTGATGATCACCTCATTAACATATAACCGATTCTAATAACAGATAACAGATAGTCATACTTGCAAACCACACAACAGAACCACAAACACAACAACACTTGTAAAACAAACTGCTTTCACTAACATTATTTCACAATTCAATTCTGCTTTATACACAGTTTGAGCTTTAAACTGTGTATTTGTTTATTAGATAGATCAGTGCTGACACATGCTGATGGTGAGGACGTTTTAGATTTCAGTGCTCCAAGGTGCACTCAAGAGTCTCTTCCTATATAGCGCAGTACCAGCGAGGGAGCAGTGACATGGTGATATTTTCAGCATTCTAGTTCTTCACAGTAAGTACAGGAAATGTATTTGATACTCTGCTGATTTAGCAAGTTTTCCTACCTAAAAAGAATGGAAAGATCTGCAATTTAATTGTAGATACACTTTAACTGTGAGAGACAAAATCTAAAAACAAAATCCAGAAAAATCTAAAAAATCACATTGTATAGTTTGTAAGTAATTCATTTGGATTTTATAACATGATATAAGTATTTGATCACCTACAAACCGGCAAGAACTCTGGCTCTCACAGAGCTTTTAGCTTTTCTGCATAATATTACACCTATAATAATTGCACCTGTGTGAACTAGTTACTTGTATATAAGACACCTGTCCACACCCTCAATCAATCACACTCCAACCTCTCCACATTTCCAGCATTTAGCAGACACCCTTATCCAGAGCGACTTACAGTTCATACAGTCTTACAATCCAAGCAATAGTGGATTAAGGGCCTTGCTCAAGGAACCAACTGTGGCTGAGGTGGGATTTGAACCCTGGACCTTCTGGTCCATAGTCCAGTACCTTAACCGCTAGGCTACCACAGTCCCACCACCATGGGACTCCACCATGCCCAAGATCAAAGAGCTGTCTAAGGACACTATGGACAACATTTCACAAGGCTGAAATGGGCTAGAAAATTATTAAATTATTAGAAAATGGAAAAAACATAGGATGACTGTTAACCATTCTTGGTCTGGAGCGTCATGCAAGATCACACCTCGTGGAGTAAGGATGATTCTGAGAAAGGACAGGAATCAGTGCTAGTTCAATGACTCGAAACACACAGCCAGGGCAACTAATGGCCAAAATCCCTGCTGCAGTGTGTTCAAACTTGGTCAGGAACTACAGGAAACGTCGGACCTCTGTAATTGGAAGGTTTATGTATCAAATATTAAGTTATGTTTTTCAGTATTTGATCAAATACTTATTTCACGCAGCAAAATGCAAATTAATGAAAAATAAATCATACAATATGACCTTCTGGATTTTTTTAAGATTCTGTTGAAGTGTAGCTATGATAAAACATTACAGACCTCTCCATTATTTGTAGGTGAGAAAACTTGCAAAATTGGCAGTGTATCAAATACTTATTTTTTGTACATACTATTTGCAATATGAATGATAAAAAGAAGTAGTGAATGAAGAAATCATAAGTATAATAAGTAACTTATAACAAAAACAATAATAAGACAATAAGTCAATATGCATCACCAACAAAATCCGCTGAGTTCTGAGTTACCACTTTGCATGTGTATCTGTACAAACGCAGTTCTAATGAAGTTGGGACGTTGTGTAATTAAGCAATAGAACACGAGAGGAAGTGTGTTATCTCGAATAACATCACGGCTGTGATTTGGTCGTAGGCACGATCCGAAGGCGAGTAGTTTCACGACCTCGAGTGTTCTATTGCTTTTATACAACAGTTTTTTTTCTACAAAATAAATGAAGAAAATAAATCAAACAACATCAAGAAATTCATAATAAATATGCTTTA
>JAVSBV010000147.1:7521246-7531633 GCA_033117975.1 Parotocinclus spilosoma | reverse complement strand
AGTTTCTTCACGGATATTACATACTGTACATGTTCTTTGGTCCGATTAAGCGGAATTTTGGTCCAAATAAGCGAATAGCATTACACGTATATAATAGGATTTGTTTCCGTACTTTGGGATTTGGTCTGAATAAGCGGCTGGTCCCATTAACCAGTGGTCCAATTAACCAGAATCGACTGTATATCCAGCTTTCTGAGATGACCTGAAACAATGTAGCAAAGACATTTCCATTTCCATTACATTACGTTAAACGAGTGCTTTCTAAAGTCATTAAGCAGGATAAGCCCAGACAGAGAATAAACAGAGAAGGAGAGAAAAGCAAGAGATGGGTAAATGGGCCAAATTGAAAAAGAAAAGCATGAAGAAAAAAAAAACACTGATTCAGATCATGGTTAAAAAATGCCATGTAACAGGACCTACTGTGCTATCTGAATTTAAAATAGTAAATTTAACGAGTTAAACAAACATCTGAATCTAAAATAATTCTGCATTCACATATCAGATTGTCTTTAATCTGTACAAGGAATGATTGCTTAATCACGTCTTATTGTGTCAACCATTTCCTAATGGCTTTGACTCTGCAAAACATAGTGGGAACATAGGAGCATAAGTTAGAAAAAGTCCTGACAAGATCAAAACATTAAGAAAAGTGCTGTGTGAGAATGTGTTTATAGTTTAACTACATCCACATGCTTTTTATCCATATTAAGTTTTTTTTCCCCAAAAGTGAGTTTCATTCTGAAGCAGCTTTAACTAATGGCTTTTTATACCCCAACTACAACACAGGTTGTCTCAGCTTTACAGCAATAAACAATAAGAAAAAACAAAAAAGCAGTTATTTGTAAAGATATGATTCCACTAATAAATATGAATGGAGAAAGCTTTAAATTATTCCAAATTAAGCTTTTATGCTAAACTGACAGCCCTAAACTCTAAACTAAACTATTTACTATGGTCTTTATAGACCGAAATATTTAACATGAAACACCATAACCGCTTATTAGTAATATTAATACTGGATTCATTTTATGACTAGAATAAGTAGACACCAGATAACTCTTACTTACGGTAGTATGCTTCTTAATTTACAGCTGGGTTTTAAAAATGCATCTCTCTCGCAGCTGTAGTTCAGCTGCCCTCACTGGCCCATTCCTCCAACACAGACATGTCACATCAGATACATGAGCTGCAGGGTGAAGGCGTTCTATTAACAACAGCACGAGTTGGCTTAGAGGGCTCACCATAAACCTCTCTTAGTTCCTTAACATGCCTTACACAACAGTTATAGCTTTATAACGTTAATGTTCTTTGCCACTAAAAAGGCATTTTCTTGTAATGACTGCCCAGTCCCAAGCAGTTTGGCAAACATCATTTTTTGCATTGTATTGCAAAAATGCTGATGGCTATTGTTCTGTGGTTCGACATAAATAGCTACACAATCCCAATTTACGCATCCAGTCTGGTCTAAAACAATACATTATTGTTTAAAATTAATATACTGTCTATGGTGTTGCTACTATATATGATACACTATTTTTGTAGCATACACCACCTAACTCAATAGCTTGTGGATACGTACAGGCTTTATTATGGACTTTTCCAATCCCCTCACCATTTCAATGAGTATGCAGCACTTTAACATTCTAGTAAAACACCAATCTTTAAATATGTTAAAGAAACTAGCATGTTCAAATTCTGAATTGTTTGGATCTCAGCAGAGCATACTGCTGCAGTTTTTCCTTAAACCATATGCAAATTTTACTCATTAAATTACTGCTGAAAAAAATATTAGCAGTAGAGCGAAAAGAGGACAGAAAAGTCATTGGATTTTTTTTTTAACTACTGATCGCCCACGGCACAATGGAACAGCACACAGAATATAAAATAGTACTGCAGCCTCTGACAACTACCCTTAAGTTAATCTTGTCGAACCCAGCAAACCACAAGCACAGTGATGTTTATTAAAGTACAAAAATAAATACATAAATAAATGGACTGTCCAACAGAAAATAAAGGATAAGGTAGTTCAATCTCTAACCTAAAGAAAATCATGATTTACTAGCCTATGGCCTTTTTTCTGATAGTCTTTTCTAGATGACTCAAAGTATTTTCCAAATTTAATTAAGCTGTTTCGTGCTAAGACAGTCCTATCAAATGACTACATACATATTAAAACCAATGGAACATGCATACCTCATCTGTCATACTCCTCAAGCTAAGATGCACAGTTTATACCTTGTGATATTAAGTGGACTACAGAACTCAACTTGCGTATCATTTATCAATTCCTTAATTACATCTATCAAATTATACTTATTTTCAATAATTAGTAAACATTTAATTTAATAAAGCAATCCCAGACAGGCTTCAGACATTAAGCTTGTTCGACTGCATAGCATTCTTGGAATGACTGCGCTTCTCAAAGTATTTTGCACAAAAAGAAAGTAATTAATGTTTAAACCCATCACATTCCATCTAGCTAGTTGAGCGGAAAAAAGAAAGGAGTAAGATAGAGGACAAGAGGAGACAGATGAGGGTTTTGATTTACTTGTGTCAGGCGATGCCATAGTAGAGACAATTACTGGAGGTCCAGTGCGCCGGGACAGCTTCTGGTTGGCAGAGTTAGGAGTCTGTATAGCAGCACCCACAGGCACAAGGGAAATCTCATGAGGAGCTGCCCCAATCTTGCGCATTATCTGTGGGCTTTGGTGTGGACTGGCCATGGGTGACATTGTGGCTAGGCTCCGATCTCTCTTCATCAGTTCCATAGGCACAGTGTAGTTGGTTGAATATGCCTTGGGTGCCTGCTGAGGTGGTAGAGTCGGCATTGTTGTTGAGTGTGGCCCTCCAGCCAATGCTGAAAACTGATGAGGAATAGCATGGAGAGGTGTTGGAATAGCCTGCATTTGTGGTGGCATCACTGGTATTTGAGGAGGAAGGGTCATTTGCTGAGACGCAGCAGTCATAGATGGCATAGGTAGGCCAACTTGAGGACAGTAAGTAGGCATTGGACGAGACTGGATAGGCACCATTGCACTACTAAAAGATCCTGGTGTCCTCGCTCCAGGGTATGCACTTGATTCCAGAAGTTGCTGGGAAGGAGCACTACTAGGTCTGCGGCCCATGATTTCTCCAATTCTGGGAATGATGTTCTGCATATGGGTCACAGGAGGGTGCATATACTCAGAGTCCATACTTGGAGTGATCGGTGGTGGATGGTTCATGTATGTGTCACCTCGATGGCTAAAGCTGTTGGAACGGCCTCGTACTGGTGCACTAGGGTGATGAGGGGTAGCAGGAGGGACATCAGGAAGGCGTTTGCAACTACTTGCCACACGAGAAAGAACACGTGCTTGACCTAGGTTGGGTGCAACAGACCGAACATCATTCTCCTCCATAACAGACAACATTGCCTGTGAATCAAAGCCTTGCTGCAACAGAGCAGTTATGGTGCTCTCAGACAGACCTTCATTGCGAAGAAATGCCAAAAATTCTGGGTCTGCAGTTTTCTTGGGATCCACAGAAGCCAGTGAATTTTGAGGAGTTGTAGGAGGAGGTGCAGGAACAGTTGTTTGAGTGGAGAGCTGCGGAGGAAGCTGAGCAGGAATAGTAGCTGTGGCTGGGGTAGTCTCGTACCCAGAATTTGAAGGCGCCACAGGTTGTGCCTGATGAACTGACTGTACAGGTTGTGTTTGCTGGACATGTTGGACTCGGTGAATTGGCTGCAATTGCCGAGACTGATGAACTGCCTGCACTTGCTGTACTGGCGGAACCTGATGTGACTGATGGAATGGCTGAACCTGTTGCATCTGTTCCTGGGTTTGCGGTAGAGTTTGTTGCTGCTGTGGCAAGGTGTATGGTAAGGGACTTTCCTGACGCGTAACCATACTTTGAGAAGCAGAATCCACCACTAGGCAGGTGGCTGTAGGTTGATTAGGATCTGCTTGTGTCCCACTTATGTCAGTATATATTGAGCTCCCAGGAAGGGAGGAAGGTGGATCACCACAATAGCGTGAAGTAATTGACTCCATTCCATAGCAAGCTGGAGAAGGGGCTCGGCTTGGAATGCGCTGGCCTTCTGGCATCATTTTGTTTATTGGCGTGGCAGGTAAGGGGCCAGAAATAGCTGGCTCCCTGTAAATACGCGTCATTTCATGAGTTGTAGGAGTAGGATTCGTTGGAACAGGATTTGGTTCAGGAGGAACATTCCGACTACCTTGGTTCTGTTCCCACTGTGGCCCTCCCATCACACCATAATGTGAAGCTGACTGGTTGACAGGGTGAGGTTGTACTCGATAAAGCCCATCACCCATCCTAGGAAAAATTGCGGGCTCTTGCTGATAAGGGTCCAATGGAGTAAGAGAACCACGATGGATCATGGGAAGACAGCCATAGTGATTGTTTAGCTCGGGAACAGAACTCTTCCGCATGCTGCGAGTAGGTGGTCGGTCTAGATGGTTCTGGCTATAAAGTGATTCCTGGTAAGGGTATGGCTCCCGTTTCATATCCATGTCAGGTGGATGAAAACCAGGTGGTGGTTCATACCAGCTTCCTCCTGCATCCCCTCCATAGGACAAAGAGTTCCGTCTGCCTGTCATCCTGGCCTGCTGCTCAAACATTCTATCACTGCGCTCCCACTGACCATCACCACCCAACGGATCCCAGCTCTGGGAGCGGCTGATTGGCAACTGCTTGCTAGAGATCAACATCATCTACAGAGATATTTGCCTCTGGAGAAGAAAGTAGGCTTGCAGGCTTTAAGATTCTGTTTAGTTTTTTTCTTACCTGGATGTTTATCAGCAGAGGGGAAGCAATAGAAAAAGATGATACAGAAATATTCTTTTCAACTTGAAGATAAGCTGTAAGGTTTGTCCCTCCTCTTTTTTAGGTTTGTGAGGTCTAGCTATTAGGAAGCACCTCTTGGTGGATGATAGCTGATTAAAGAATCTGTTGTTGGCGATGAAAGAGAGAAAGAGGACACCAAAGGCTCTCTCGCACTGGCTGTAGTCGATAGCTGTCCATGAACTGAGGGTAAGAGAGGATGAAAAACAGAACAGGGAGAAAAGGACATTTTTCAGGGGGAGGGTTGGTGCATGGTAGGCAGGGGCTTGTGTTAATCCAGGAGAGCTGATCTGCAACTGCTCTGGGATATTTCACTCACTCAGATTGCTATAAGGGATTATAGACTAAATCAAGCCTGCTAAAATCCCCTGCTGTGATGCGAGACACACAAACACTGAAAATGCAACTCTTACTATTCTTACTTACACAGAGATGAAATGCATCCACAACAACGATAAAGTAGATGGGTGACGGGTAACAACTTCCTTTACTGGATGACTGCGAGTAACTGTATCTCTCGAGTCTCTGTCCAGAGGACATTATTAAGGAGAGCTTTACCCGGCAGAGGGCGGGACAGAGTGGTTGACCAGTAGAATTAATACAACACTTGTGCACCAGTAATAGGTTGTACAGACTTCTGACAGCTGCATGTAAGACACTAGACTACAGTATATTAAACACCACACATAAATATCCTGCACTGGTGTTAACTATTTAAACAACAGGTAACAAAATGAACATTGCTTTCAGCATGAAATACTATTTACGACAGAACAAAGTTTACATAATTACACAAGGTCACATAGTAACTATCCATACATACATTTAATGTCGTTATTGGCATCAGTGACCATCTTAGTGACACGCAAGGTTATATCCATAAACAAGTTAACTCAAGAATAGTCACACACACACACACACACACACACACACACACAAGTCAATGCCAGTTTGGAGTAATCAATTAACCTAACATGCAAGTAATTGGACTGTGGGAGAAAACAGGAGTACCTGGAGTAAACCCATGTAGACACAGGGAAGACATACTCTTAGACATTGCAGACTCCACACAGAAAGGACCTAGGGCACTCCACCCTGGGATTGAACCCGGGACCTTCTTGCTGCGAGGCAGCGGTGCTACCCACCGAGCCAACATGCTAGGCCAATTTCGCGGAATCAATAAATCTAATGTACACTGCTCATAAAATTAGGGGAAAGCCCAAAATGAAATATCCCCTAATTTTAGTGAATAGTGTATAATACTTTGCTGTATAGAAATTATTTAATATGTATTAAAGGTTTTCACATGGATTTCTCTTAACTTCAGTCTTTATGACTTTAGAAGACCCTAGTGAAATTGTGTAATGAACAAATTTTTCAAGACTTTTTAAAAATGTGTGATGGGTTAATTTTCGATTCAGAAATCTGCCATCTGAGAGCACCCTCAATAAAAATAAATAAATATTCCCTCCCCACTTTCGCTCACACACAGAGCAAATATACTGCATGATGAATTATCCCTAAATTTGTAAGCAGTGTACAATGGAATAAGATGCACACGATTCGATTTGATTCACTACAGAGTTCACAAGTCGATTTTCTTACTATTCTTGCTTCTGAAGTGTAAACTATGTAAAACAATGCACATTTTATTAAATTTGTTTTAGATTAAAAAAAAAAACAACTTTAGTCCCATGCCATTAAAAGAAAATGCTAGACACAAAGGTTTATAAATGTAAACAAAATATTCTATTGTAGCTTCACCATATAACTCAAAATAATGTGTACTTGTATAATAATGTAACCAAAAAAAACCTTACTTTTTAGTCTGTTGAAATTCAAATAAATTAGAAGGAGTTTTTAAAATGCTACTGCAACAAAACAAGCTACTGAAACCATGTTCAAATCACTAAGTGCTATCTGTAATTGAAAATTAAAATAAACAAACAAGCTTACGGAGTCTGTAAGCACCCCAATCTAAAATTCATATTTAAATTAATAAGCTACCAGTTGCAGAACAGAAGATATGTGAATGTGAGAATAACAATTACATGAAATGACGTTATAAACAGAAGCATGCGTCTTCAAAATACACAGGGAAACAGAGCACGAGATCAGATATCATTATTTAAGACTCACACATGACTGACTCCTGTATGCCGAATTTCTAACACTTTTATAGGTCACCATCCTGTACATTACCGTACACACTGTAGTAAATCTCAAGGCAATTAATAATGCCAGACGAACGGTAATCATTAACAGCTTTTCCCATAAACAGGCCAGCACTCTCTAACTGCTGAATAGAGTGTACTGCTGAGTTAATAGTTTCTGCATTCACTTTTAGCTTGGCCTCTTTGGCAGTCACAACCCCCTCTTGGTCCCTTTGCCACAGTCAAAAGTAGATGAGCTCACTTTCCATTGTAATTAGGCACAAGTGGAAAGTTGTTTTTGTAACAAGCCTACCTTCTATCTGCAGTTTTACTCCTCAGCAAGCTATGGGCTGACAGGTTTCTGGAACTTATTGTGATTACATTTTTTAAAACATAAACTTGCTTACTTTAGCAGCTAGAATAAAGCCAGGTCCATTCTCCGACAGATCTGACTGATTTGTCATACATACGTTCGTGTCAAAACGATGATATGTCTGTTTATGTAGTAGTCCATAATTCTTTAGAGGCACAAATCTAAAACGTGGGCCTAATTCTCCTGTGCAGAAAAAAAAGCATGTCCAGTATTGGCTGATTTAAGGATTTTACCAGGAATACTGAGAAATTGGAAGAACTTTTAATGAGCTTTTAATTGAGGTTCATCCATCACACACTACAACATTTAGTGCAATGGGATTTGCACAGAGCAAACACCAAATGGCTGAGAAACATAAAACCTTCTGAAAACTTACCTTCACAGATTCTGTCAAGCCTCTGACGTTTAACTTTGTGTTTGTCAAGCAAAGCCATTTTAGTGCTGCAGCCTCCTCTTGACCAGCTGTACACTGGGCTAAGCTACAGAACACTAGTGCCCCCTCAGCCCTTCACGGGACATGCCGTCACCTCACACCTGCACACAATCATCCACACACACACACACACACACACACACACACACACACACACACACACACACACACACATACACACACATACACACACATACACACGCCTTATTCAGCAGGGAGCTTAATTGCATTTTTGTTGCTTTTATGCCATATAGTATAAAGGGTGATCCTGGGCAAACTGGGCAACATTTAAACAAATCATTAGTTTTATTACAGGTCTGACAATTCCTTCAAAGGTCTAATTTGAGGTTTGCACTGAAATTGACAGGACAGGTCAGATTCAATTTGCAATAATTTTACTTTGCCACAAGATGGGGCAATGTCTCTCCAAGCAGCTGAATGTTCGCGTAGATTAAATCAATAGTAGTCGGATGTCAATAAATTAATTAGGTTACTATACGTACTATAGTCCCCAATCATTTATATTGCAGTATTACTATTAGATATATTAAACACTAATCCAAAAATGTGGCATCTCTGACTAAATTGTGACATCTCTGCCTGATTTTCACTACCTCTGTATTTTTGCTAACAGTGAAGTATGAATGTGTCTATAAAGATACTCATTAAACTCTGTAATATAAAATAATATCTGTTTCATCAAACACATCATAGAAACAAAGTGCATTTTCAGCTATATGGCTCAGGTCAAAGTTAAGGTAAAACTAAAAACACCATAGGATATGATTATACAATTAGAGAGCATGTGCATATCCTCCTGCCACGTAAGAATAGCAAGAATGCAAGCGAATAAGCCTGCTATATAACAACACAATGTATTGCTAAAGTAAGAAGCACTTCCTTCACTTTTCACTTCCACTTAACCACCAGAGAGTTAGCTGGTTCAAGCATGTATGTTGAAAAAAGGAGCCTTGCTGGCAGACAGTCCAGTTCACACAAACGTCAAATTCAGTTGCTTTGAGGGTTACGGTCAGTGCTCTGTGCATGGTAGCCAAAAGCCTGTATGACAAACTCAAACAATCGTGCTTCTTGTACAAGGGTATAGTCTTCATGATATGAGAAAGGACATTTCACAAACCGTTAAAATAACACAATTTTCCATAATGTCACTACATGTTGTACAGAAATACAATCACCTCATCATATCACCTAGCATTTTGGTAGTGGGTCAATTACTGACTTTGTAATACTACATGTATCTCAGCTGTCCTGTTTTGTAAGCATGTGTGGTAGAATGATTTCCATTTAAGCCTATAGATGTTTTCACTTCACAAAAGCTGCACTTGTATTTGACCAGTTTTTTTGTGCCCGTTGTAACATTTTATGGAGTAGTGCAAGTGGAGAGAGACTAGGCCAAACCGGTAGATGTTCTCATGGAGACTGTGTGTAGTTGGTGGGGTGCGCTACATACACATCCACTGGGAAACACCGGTCATAACGGCGTTCAGATGTAGGTTTATTCAAACATAAGAACAAGGGGGGATCATTTGTTACAATTCTAAGAATAGCAGTAATCGGTGAGCCTAGGCTACACCGCATGTTTCTCCTTCCTTACTCTCGGTCCCTCGGTCTCTCTCGTCGTGCACACATGAGCACTACCCAAAATCCTGAGGTGACCGTTACACCTTTCTATCAAATGGGTGATTAAGCTACAAAAGACAACTGATTTTAATGATTGTTAGATATTTTTGTTCATATGGTTTCAGAGTCTGTACATCAAACTAAAAAATAAAAAAAGTACAGTAGTGAAGGAGAAAGCTACATCCCAATCTGCAAAAGCTAAATGTAGCTGCCTACACAAGCTAAATGTGAGTGATTTATTTGGGAAAGGATACAGCTCTTTCAGCAATGTAAAAGTGGCGATATTTTCAGAGTATGGCTTTGAAGATAAACATTATTAAAGTTGTTTATATAGCTGAAACAGGACCAGACATAGCTTTTCAAAGAATACAAAGAAATCACCTGTATCCACTTCAAAGCTGTGTCTGTGTTTTAAAGTGCTCTCTCACACAGAGCGTGAATTACAGCTGTCCTATTCAGCAACCTGCTGCTTTGATTCATCTGCACCTGTGAGCATGTCTGCAAGGGACAGTTACAGTGCAGCAGCATTTTTCCATTGATATGTTGGAGTTTGCAGCTCCTGGAGCTACTTAACATTGTATCGATTCTACGGTCTTGTCCTAAAGTTGGAAATATTTCATGACACCTGCTTAAGCAATGCTGAATCGAATCAATGATAACAAACAATATATTTAAACTCTGCTCAAATGCATCCAACATCCATTATCCTCCGCTTAATCCACACGGGATCGTGGGCCAGCCGGTGCCCACCTGGCAACTCTGAGCACAAGGGCAGTATCAACCCTAGATGGGGCGCCAATACACACGGTCACAGACTAAGGGCCACTTTTAGAGACACCAATTAACCTAACAGTCTTTGGACTGTTGGAGGAAACAGGAGTACCTGGAGTAAACCCACACAGACACAGGGAGGACATGCAGACTCCGAAACAGAAACGACCCAAC
>JAVSBV010000147.1:7503022-7514802 GCA_033117975.1 Parotocinclus spilosoma | reverse complement strand
CACACACACACACACACACACACACACACACACACACCCACACACACACCCACCCCCACACACACACACTCACACACACACACCCACACACTCACACACACACACACACACACACAGTGCACCCTCTTTAGCACTTTAGCAAACACCACGTTTTAAATGAAGCATAGTGAACGGCGGGTTGTTCTTACCTCACACGGAGATGTCTTTCTACGGACAGTTTTAATCTGCCCTATATTTATTCGCGCATTAAATAAACCACGTCTTCTTGCTAACCTGGGATATGGCGTTAAACTGTAACCCGCTAACTAGAAACACGTGCAGAACGCGATTCCAGACTGATCTGTGGTCAGTAGAAGAGCTCACTGGCCAGTGGTTTTGATGGACATGATGGCGACGCTGTCGCGTAATTTCACTTGCAGCAGAGCTGAGGAACTGTTTCAGCTTCTTTTCTCTCTGTGTGTGTGTAAGTGTGTGTGTTTGAAAAAGAGGCGGAGCTGAAGACATGAATAGGCTACACACCCTCCCGTATCCTCCTCTGCCTCGCTGCGGAACACAGAAATGGGAAGGGCTAATATAAGCGGGCGGTGCCGTAGTGCTGTGCCCGTGAACAGCCACTCCTTTTGGTGGATTGATCCAGCAAGTCTAGCAGCATAGAAAGGGGAGGATAGGAAACCATAAACGCACTAGGACTATGACCGTATTACCCAGCCAACAAAAATATGGTTAATGCTGCCACGAATAATGATCTACAATAACACCTACAAATGTGTTAACAACATTTTTAATTTGCCTGAAGGTAAATCTAGTGCTGTGTTCCAAGGTTCCCACTGGCCATCAACAATAAGTAATACAATATACACATAAGAATTGTATCCAAAAACATAGCCATTAGAATAAAGTTTTCTACAACAGCCTTCACTCTTCTGAGAAGGCTTTCTACTAGATTTTGGCTCAGGCATTACTGTTGGACTAGGCATAGACTGTTTTAGGGTAGAAATGTATTTGACATTTGGAAATGTTTACATGTACGGCATTTAGCAGACGCCCTTATACAGATCAACTTACAGAAGTGCTTTGTATTCTTCCTAATAGACAAATCTCATGTCAGTACAAGTAAGCAATATCCCAAGAATATAATCCAACCAGAACCTGCTGAGATCTGATGTAGGTAAAAAAAAAACTAAATAGACAAGAAAATGTTTTTTTAGTCTTCACTTAAGTGCTGAGTAAAGAGGTGAGTTTTTAGTTGCTGCTTGAAGACAGCAAGAGACTCAGCCATTCAGACATCAGACCGTCAGGGTCTGACTGTACTCATCAGAAGACCAGCTAGAAGAGCATTGCAGTAATGTATACTGCTCACAAAAATAAGTTTAATTAATTAAACTATTTTTGTGAGCAGTCTATTTATTATGTAACAACCTGTGTGGTTTTACTGAAGAGGAAGGTGTCAAATAGAGTTACTCAGCCACTGTTTGCTTGTAAAGATTTTATGCATCTATTTTTCATATTATTAACCTGTTAGCAATGGGCTTATTGGGCAAATTAACAAACATCTCTAAGTAGTTAAATTTAGTGTCTACATACCTTATGCCAATTGGTGCACAACAACTCTACAAATCTATAATTACGGGACACCCTGTTAAATGTAGTGGTATTACACTCAAGTACATTAAAGGGCCAAAAACATCAATATACCAGTACCTTCTGTACTTCTGGGGTATAATTTGTTGACAATTTGTCTTACATTCCATTAGCTTCTCACATTTGTTTTGCAACATGTGCAGTCAGCTTGAGAGCATGGCACAGAAGAACTCAGAAGTCAATGTAATTTGCAGTACCAGTCAAACGGCAAGATCTGAAAGCTCATATGACAAGCTGTTACTTATGCCTGACCAGTGTATCTGATTACTCTCCTAAAGTTAAACATCTATTGAATATTTGTCTTCAGCCATAGGACCAGTGCCACATCATGACAGTTTCTAAGTACTGTAGCAAACATTAACATATACGTAATATGATGCAGATGAAGATACCATTAACCATTAATGCCTGATTATTATCACTGGATACACAACCAAAGTCTGAAAGGATGAAATTTGTTGTTGGTACTAAAATCTTTCAGAACCATCAAGAACATTTAACAAACATTTTCAGCAATCTATCTCCATATCTGTTCCATCATCAATAAATTGTTTCTGATGTTGGGTTTTGTGCATTTTTTAAAATCAATTTTAAGTTACCCAGTGTCCACCCTTCACTACCCATTGATTATGCAATTAATATGAACAAAAACATACAATAGCATGAAACTGCTGTTGAAACATATACAGTATAACAATCACAGCTGGAACAACTATGCTGACTCACTAGGAATTCAGCTCAGTTGTACAAAGTGCTGTTGTTCCCTTTGTGACTTGGATAGCCATGCTAAACAGTAATTTTACAATAAAAAGGGCCGATTAATCCTTAGGTATTGTGTTCCAGGTCAGAAAAGTGGAACATTACAGAACATAATAATTGTGACTGATTAATACAATTAGTAAAGAAGTGAACAAAGGTGGATTTGAATTTCAAAGCTGGAGACAAATGTTTCCAATAATTAGTTTATTTATTTATTCATTTATTTTGTAGTTGTATGTTTATTATTTATTTATTTAGTTTTTTAGCTCATTATTATAGTCACACATAAAAAAAATGACATACCAGCATTATGTCATAAGACACAATTCAGATGTCACTAAATAAAAACAGAGTTTCCAATAATTAACTTATGCAAAGATTAGGGAAGACTTCTGTGGTGAACAAGTAATCTATGAGAAAGGGTTCAAAGATCTGCTATTGGGTCCAGATAAAATACCGTGGAAAGCATTTCTTGATGGTAACAAACTACACAGTTTTCATTGCTCCACTTCACCATTTAACATGGCAAAAGCCTCCACCAGGACAACCATGGAACTGTAGTAGCTGGGCAACTGGAATTTATCAATGCTGATCAACTATTGTTGGACATTGACAGAATAAGCAACATATGCTGAGTACAAACAATAATCAACTGCAAAACGTTTCATGCTCTGTTGAAGTAAAACAGTGTGTCCGTATGAGTGTGTGATTAAACACAATGTAATTTAATGTGAATGAATCATTAGATAAACACATTTATTCTAACTCGTATCTAAATTCTGCATGATATAGCACATTTGTAATTATTTGTATGCATTTAGCATGACATTGACCATCATAATCTTACTTTTATTATATTTGAAAAAATGTTTTCTGTGTTAACATGTGCATGTCACAACAATCTCAGAAGATTTATGTAAAACTGGACTTCATGGCAGGGTGTTAAGAAGGAAGACTGATGGCATGTGGCAAAATGTTTAATTATAAAATTCTGGGCTAAAATCTACGCATTATATTTTGCAAAAACCAACAAACCACAATAAATCCAACATACACACTATGAATCATGGAGATGAAAAATTATGATGGGGGTATTTCTCTTTGGGGTGAATTGACAGCTGCTCAGAATTGAAAGTAAAATGGATGTTGCCAGGTATACTCAAATTCCTGACGAATACCTGTGGACCTGCTAAACAATTAAATATGGACAGGAAGTTCACCTTTCAGCTTTGTGAGAGCAGTGACCTAAATCTGAAAATTGTCTGCTGTGATTGCAGAGAAACTGTTTATTGTCGCAGCCAACCAGTGTTTGTTTTTTGTTTGTATTTTGAATGAAATTGTTATTGAGGGTGCCACACAGATGCTTAACAGGGTTTGGATCTGTAAACATGCTTGACCTTTACCCTAGGGTTCTTTAGCAAGGTAGTGGTCGTCTTAGAGGTGTGTTTGAGGTTGTTATCATGTTGGAATACTGCCCTGCGGCCCAGTTTCCGAACGGAGGGGTTTATGTTCTGCTTCAGTATGTCACAGTACATACATTCATGGTCCCCTAAATGAACTGTAGTTCTCCACAGCTGGCAGCACTCATGCATCCCCAAACCATACTATTCCCACTACCATGCTTGACTGTAGGGTAGACACACAAGACTCCTCACCTGGTCGCTGCCACACACATTTAGCACAATTTAAACCATATCAGTTTATCTTAGTCATCAGACCACAGGACATGGTTCCAGTAATTTATGTCCTTAGTATGCTTGTCCTTGACAAACTGTTATCGGGCTTTTTCGTGCAGCATCTTTCGAAGAGGCTTCCTTCAGGGATGACAACCACACAGACCAATGAATACAGTGTGTAACCAACAGGCTGACCTCCCCTCTTTAAACTCTCTAACAATTTTGGTAGCACTCTTAACCCTATTTTCAAAAGCCAACCTGTGGTTATGATGCTGAACACGTGCACTCAACCTTTTCGATGAACCATGGCGAGCCCTGTCCTGAGTGGAACCTGTCCTGTTAAATGCTGACAAAATAATGTTCTTAACCACCGTGCTGCAGCTCTTTTAAATTTGTAAATGATCACATTCTGGCAGAAAACTAGTACGAGCAAACCCTTGCAATACCTGCTGACAAAAAAGATCATTTTTGCTGTTTCAAGCTTTATAAAAAGATACAACAATAAGAATTACTGTACGGTGTAGTACATTGCAGTACTTACTGCTTTCACATTGTTTTGAGTAATACTATTGTTTAAAATGTGGCTATGGTAATGTCTGGTCAACACCCATTTCTGTCAACGTTCTGATTAACCGTTTTGTTTTGTTTTCTGTTGACGGTAAACGGCGCAAACCCGTGGTAGTATAGTCATAGTAATAGAAGCAGTAGGACTAATACTCATAGAAGAATCCGAATATTAGTGTTATTAATAGCAGTACAGTAGTAGCAGTAATACTAGAATAATGTAGTATATAGAAATAGTGATCATGTGAATAGTAGTAAGAATATTGTTTTTATGATCTCGCTGTGCTATGCTGTGTAGCTACAGCCATGTGGCGGCAGGTCTTTTAGACTGAAGCGGAAGTGATGTGTCAGCGCTTGGTATTTGTACTGGACGCGTGTAGTTCTCCTCCCACTTTCGGATCTGCTGTGCTGGCTTTGCTGGGGTTGCTCTACAGCTGCTCGTATTCAGTAAAGGGTGTGATGGCAGTGGAGGTGCGCTCTGGTTTTAAATATGGGACTGTTTTATCAGTGGCCGTGCTGTTGTGTGCATACTGGTTGCGCTCTCCTGAATCCGGACTGGATGAGAGACTGGGAGCAGTGCTTTCTTCTTTACTCCGAGCTGAACGCAAAGTGGACATGCACAGTCTCTCCCGACCCCGAGTGGCTATAGTTAATAATCTATGATAGGCTACTATAGAAGTGTATATACTGTACCCTGTACTCTGTTAACCTGCTGCTGTCTGCTCGTGCACTGTAATGTTGTTAGGACACGTGTTTTAGATCGATTGTTAAATTGCATTCATGTTGCTTATCTACTAAACATATTAACAAGCCGTAGCTACTTCGTTAACACTGTCTCGGCTTTGAAACCAACTGTTTTCGTTTGATTTCGAATGAGTGATGTAAATGGCAATAAAACTAATAATTACATTTGCAGACTTTAACTCTTTATTGTTCGAAAGACAGTTGTCTGTGTCCTACATGTTCTTGATAAAGTACTGAGGACTGTAAACAGGAAAATGCGTAGGACGAAAGATTAACGCAAGATCTATTTCCCTTTACAGTATATAGTATAATAAGTTTTTGGTGCGGTATCCCTAATTAACTTGGACTGTTTTAACCTTATTAGACGTTGTTTATAAAAAAATAGTATACTGTTGGTACAAGTACCTTTGTAAACAGGGTTAATCTTTGAGTAGACTATCTTGCATAAACGCCTGGTTAGATATATACTGCTCACAAAAATGAGAGGATATTTAATTATAGGATATTTATGTTGAAATATTCCCCAATTTTTTGAGCAGTACTTCTTGAGTACTGTAATTAATATAAAGGCTAGTTTACTGTAAGGGAATTATTTCATGCTCAGCTGTAATTAAAAGGTCTGACATAGACCTGGGAGAACTTAGCATTGAGTGCTAATGGGATTAATTATATATTGTGTAGTTAGTTAATCTTAAAATGGGTTCCAGAATGGTTATGTTGTCAAGGCACACCAGTCCTAGCTTTAGCTAAATGGCTGTTAACTGTATATATTTTTTTGTCTGTCCAGATACAAAAGCCAAACCAAAAACTACATGCGTGATTCATCGTGATTGAGTGCTTTACTAAATGGAAAATGATTATACAGATGTAAAATTAGATTACAAGTTTTGAGAAGCAGGACAAGCATTAGAACCTTGCGCTGGTAGGTTTACCATCAGATCCTTTTGTGCTTGAGATCGAGATTAGATTCTTGGTTCTTCCACCCATTGGTTAGACATGTAGGAGGTTCATTTTGTGATGTCCGCCGGATTCCAATATTGTCTTTAATGGGCCGGATGCACACCAGGTCTTTCCGTTGGTGAGATGCAGGCGAGTCGTTTTGTTGGCAAGATGCGCACAAATGATTTTCATTCCTTGTTGCATCCCTGGAAGCTTTGTCTCATCTCCCAGTCCTTTATCCGTCAGGGTTTGGTGGCTGCGTGGACATTATTGTGGATGGTGTGACACTGCTGAACAAGATTGGACTACACCCAACTGGCCAGCCTCTGCACCATGACTACATTGAGAATGCAGAACAGCTCGCTCAGAGTTTTGCCTACTTCTTTGCTCCTGGAGCAGCTTCAGAGTGAGTAAATGAGGAACAGAGACTTCAATTAGTCTTAATGTGGTGGGAAAACATTAATGTCAGAGGTCCGTTTTTTTTGGCTGTCCCAAACGGTTTGCCTGCGCCAACAGTTCATATTTCTATATTTGTGAATGACAGTAGCTGATCAGCGCTTCAGGTTGTATCTTGCAGGGATGGGCTCTTTAAATCTACACTTACATGCACCTCAGTACTCAGATTTCAAGGGTAGGCACATGCTTGTCATACCAAGAAGAACTGGAAAGACCTTGTTTTCCGGTCAGGTTAGCCTGTGGACTTCTAAACAAAATGTCTTGTTTATAAATAAATATGGAAATGATTCACTTCTCTTCAGGTGAATCTGAAATGTGCATAATTTAGGAAAATTACCTTGTGCTAACTCTTAAAGCAACTTGCAAGTGCCTCGTTTGCATTATTTGGCGAGTGTGTACCTAACAGAGGGTGAGGCAGTACATTATTGTTGTTGACACTGCTGATGTATAAGCTAAATCTAGATATAAACATTGCATGCCATATTAATTCCTGCATGCTGACCTTGATGAAATTCAGAAATTGTTAAATGGCAAACTTGAGTCAAGGTAGTACACGTTAGGATTGCTATAGTTTGATTATAAGCACCCTGATAATACAGGAAAGTAGGTCACTATGTGGGCTCATGTTTCTTTCATCTCATTCTGTATTAGCTAATGTTCTTTGACTGTTTGACTGGTATTTCATTCATTCAAATACTTCATGACCTGCTGTTTATGTCAAATAAGACTGTCCTTGTATTAACCTGTTATGTTATCTAATGTTTTCTGGTCTGCTGTATAAGAGTACTTTCTTTCCCTCTCCCTCATGCTTGCCTTACAGGAGGTTCATGGTAAATGACACACTCTTCAGTCAGCTGGTGGAGGCCTCTCGTGAGTTGCCAGGAAACCGCTGGTCCGTTGGTGGCAACGCGCCAGTAATGGCAGGCAGAATGGCCATTGAAGGCTGTGATGTGTTGCTGGGTGGCAGCTTCAGCCCAGACTTTATTGAGTACCTGTCAAAACATATCACAGGTTAGATAATTCCTCTATGACTTTACCATTTAGTCTGTTGTTCAGGAAGTAGTATACTTGACATAGATGCACTTAGTAATTTGCTCAGTGTTTAGTTTTTATCATAAATTTTCCAATAATAGGTATATTATTACAATAAAAGAACGCAATAATGTAACTGACACAGAAATTCTTTCTTTTTTTCTTTCTTTATTTGGAATATGAGAATATAAGAGTCAAAATAGCGTAGGCTATTTGTTTTATGGAATGCATACAGTGTATGGAAAATTTGTGAATGAAAGAAAAATAACAGAGCACTTATTTTGTATCTGCATAGGCAGTAATACAAAAACATAATGCTGTACTTAAATGTGTTGGCCATCTACAATCACTTAATATCCAGTCCGCTTGTTTTAATCTAAAATCTACTTCTGTTTCAGTTCTGTCTCAGATAATCAAATGCTTAAACGAATGAACATCCAAAACATAACATTGCTGTTTTGTTTGTTCTGTTGTTTTTCACTTTATACATTATAACACCACTTTTCCTGGTGACTGTTTCACTGGTGGCTCAATGGCATTTTCCTGGAGAGCACGGGGTACAGGTTTAAACGTGCTTTGGATGGGATACCAGTCCACCCCCAGTGCTGCCTGTGGTTGTTATTGTAGGACCGTGATGAACACCCATCTGACCTCCACACTGTCTGGCACACCCAAGCATACCTGCTGGGTTGAAAGGCACATCGGGACACCCAGATCACCTTTGTGCTGCGCTACCTATCCTGTCTTAGACTGCTGTCTTACTCAAAAGCACATGGCAGGATTTTGTCTAATCGTAATAGTCAACCATTTGTTAAATAAAAATTTTAATTTTATTTTCTCTCTTTATATTGAATATTAAACTTTATATCTGTGTATAACTTCCACTGCCTCTGCGTGTCCTGTCATCCTTTTCTTTATAGTGGCTGGTAACTTGGTGGAGGAACCAGACATCCATCTGATCCTGGAGTATCCATCAGGTTCAAACTGGGGGCCATATACTTCCCGAAGGGCCAACAGGTCAGTAAACTGGTGGGCATTGTTATAGCCAAGTTGATAGTGTCGATATACCCATACTGCATACATTATTAGGTACACCTTGCAAGTACCAAATTCGCAGTGTGTTGAAGGGTGCACATCCATGCTAATGCTAATCTCATTTTTTACCATATGCTAACGGTACTTTATGAGATTGAGTTCTGGCAAATGTGGAGACCATTTGAGTACAGTGTCATGTTTAAGAATCCAGTTTGAAATGATTTGAGTTTTGAGACTTTGTGCATTATTCTGCTTGAAGTAGCATCAGAAGATGGTACACTGTACTCATAAAAAGATTGACATGGTACGCTGTTTAAACAATGCTCGATTGACATTAAGGGCCCAAAGTGAGCCAAGAAAATATCCCCATACATCATTACACCACCAGCAGCAGCAGCAGCATCCTACACCTTTGATACAAGGCAGGATAGAGCCATGCTTTCATGCTGTTTATGCCAAATTTTGCCTCTATCATGTGTAGGCTGACTTGCTGCTATAGCCAATGTGCTTTTCCATTTTATTCAGAGATTATATTCTGTATACCTGTAAGACATGGTTATTGAGTTACTATTACCTTTATAACCGTTCAAAGCATTTTCCCCTTGGCTGGATGCTTCACTTAGCCCTAGCAATGACTGTGCATAAAAATCTCAGTAGATCAGTTTGTGAAATAACCATTACCACATTCAAAGTCCACTTTCTTTCCATTCTGATGCCCATTTTCAACTCTGAACTTAACCTGACCATGTCTGCATGTCTAAATGCACTGGGTTTTGAGTGTCATGTTTAACTGACTAAATATTTATGTTCATGAGCAGTTGAACAGGTTAAAGTGGCAGCGGAGTATAATACAGTCAAAAGGAAAATTATGTATCTGAATACCCCAGCAAATAATGGGTAAGGAGGCCTATCCTTTAGGCTATTTTCAAAACATGGCCTTGAAAGCTACCATATTGGATCAAGTTTTTAAAATGGGAAGGTGGTCATGTAGCATATAAAAGAAGACCAGAATTGTCTCAGAAATTCAGAGAAATGAGGACTGTGGATGAGAAGCCACATAGTGATCATCCGAAGACTGCTACTGATAAAAAAAAACCTTAGCAGCCTTTGCGAAATGTCCATGACGCAGCATGCGGTGTGTCCTGTGACTTTTGATTACACTTAAGTTCACAAGTTGTAATTCACTCTGCTTACATAGTCTGCATAAAATATTACTTAAATAGTGTATATCTGTGTGTTATTTAGGATGGACAAATTCAGTTGTGAAAGGGTTAAATTGCCTGCAACTTTGCACGACACTTTGTCAGAATTGCAAGATCTTTGCCAGCTGCCTTGCAGATCTCAGTATGGAATGCTTATGATTGTTGTTGAGTAAACCACATGTGTTTACTTATAAGAGTGAAATATCAAAAAGGGATTTTAATATCTAATTATACATGGGGAAGAGAAATAGAAATTAATTTAACAAACTGGAGTTCCCAAAGATAACCCTCTCCACACAGCCAGAGCCCAGGGTCGGGATCTTATAAAGTGTAAGCCATCTTAATTTCCTAACTAATGGTCCAAACCATAGTATACCACTATGGGGGAAAAAATAATGGAAGTACATGGTGTTTAAGATGGCTACTTATTTTCTACCTACGGTTTGCACTTTCATGTTATTCATTGATTAATTATGAAGTCATTGTTACTTATTATATATTGTAGTGCTACAAGAAACTTTTTTTCTACAAATCTTCACCCAACAGCCAGCTTGCCCAATCAAAAAGTCTTCAGTGATACTATATTACCCTGGCAATAAATGCAAATACGGTAGGAAGGGCTCTAATGTAAATAATGATGCTGTTATAAGAATATCTGTTACCCTAACCATTTCAGGTTTCAGGTACAGGGTTTGAATGTGAGACCCAATGAACTATACTGTGTGTTCTTTCTTTAACCATTAAACAAATAGATATTGTTTTTGACTGCTTATAATTTGGAGTAATAGAAATTAGGGATATGAACTAATATGGTGTAATAGTGGACTGAGCAAAAAAACTTTGAAGCTGCTCATAGCTCTTTAATTACATTTATGTAATTTTGCAGACACCCTTATCCAGAGCAACTTAAAATTAATACAGTCTTACAATCCAAGCAATTGTGGACTAAACCTTGCTCAGGGACTAAATGCCAGTACCTTAACCACTAGACCATCATAGTCCTCAGTTGTGTCTCAATATTATTGCTCTGGGCTCTTCTGCAGGTATATAGTCCACAGTGATGACCATAATCCCTATCTTGACTCAATGATGGAATTTGAGAAGAAGCTGCAGAGTTTTAAGCCTGACCTTCTGGTGGTGGGAGGCCTTCAGATGATGGACAGCTTCCCTTTCAAGCAAGGTGGGAAGATGGAATTATGTTTATAAGATGAAACCAGAATGGATATAAAGAGAAAAATGTCCCTGTAATAAACAGTGTCTACTGCTGAAGGACAAAACTGTAATCAGGAAGTGCAAAAGCAGTTCTGGTGTTGTGTTCAAAATGGTGTTTAGAAAACAGACTGAAACAAGCAACAGCTCTTAAATAAGAAATAGAAAAATTAATAATGAATAAGTAATAGAAAAATTTAAAAATGAACTGAATTATAAAACATAATACATTATAAAATGAGTCCTTAGTGGGAGGTCCTTGGCAGCACATCGTCTCCTAATGTCCAACCAATGGAGGGAGTTCCTGCACTCTGGTGGGACCTACCTCTGGTGTTGAAGACAATCAGAGCGATGCTGAGCCAGAAGAACATCTTAAGTGTGTGGTGCTGGAACCAGCCCCCGAACATCAGCTTTGAGAGAAAAGAGAAAATGTAGTTAGTGATGTTTTAGGAGCACAGAGTTTATTATCCATTACTGTTGCCTTGTGCAGCATGAGAACTCCGGCAGCACTAACTATAGCAGC
>JAVSBV010000147.1:7476758-7487014 GCA_033117975.1 Parotocinclus spilosoma | reverse complement strand
CTCACTCATTCCCGCAGCTTCACAGTGCTTTAAACAGTGTGGACGCTGAGCGTCTACAGAGTTCAATAGCCAAGCAATAAATGCAGCGAAACGAGACGAGCCATTGGATAAATGCTGGGCTTTGTCCCGCCCATCGGACGCTCAGCGTCTCTAGAGGTCTATGGGGCAGTGGGCTGGCCTCGGCTGGCCTGGACGCTCAGCTTCTGCATTAAGATTGGATGATCTGTCTGAGGCTGAATCCGTTTTTTGATTGACAGCAAAATGAGCGAATCAGCGATCTTTTGGTGTAAACATCAGTGGGTGGGTGTTAAAAATTTGTTTTTAAATTTTCATTTTGTTCTGAGTTGAGAGGACACTAGTCAAGTCCCTGGAAAAAACGCCTTGTTGGTATGACAGGGTTTACAGATAATTTTCTTGAAAAGGAACGGAGGGTAGAATTTACGTATAAATAAACCGACACATTTTATTATGTAGGCCGAAATTGAGCTTCCCCTCCTTGAAAGACCAGCATCCGCCACTGCTAGGTAGGACAAAACAATAATGAAGTTTAGATAAATAAAAACTAGTCATATTGTAACCCATAGGTATTATACTACTGTTACTTTCTCAGCAATTTTAACAACTTCTCAGTACAAAGCCATGATGTCATTGTTTCCGTTTTAGCCCTGTTATAAGTTCCAAGTGATGTCGTTACAGTCATTGTAATTTAACAGAGACCAGAAATAAGTGGATTATAACAATAACATGACATGACACGCAACAACAACGCTGTTACCTTAATCGTTATACACCAAAATCCAATCCAAACAGTTTTGCTAAAGTCTAAGCAAGAAAGGAGACCAAACACCTTTGGTTGTAGAACTGATGACTCGAGAATAAAGCACAGTCTGTTCACGTCTCCTGGCCAATCATTGCAATGGAAATTTGAATCAGTTACATTTACATTTCCAGCATTTAGCAGACTCCCTTATCAAGAGCGACTTACAACTGATACAATCTTACAATCCAAGCAATTGTGGGTTAAGGGTCTTGCTCAAGGACCCAACTGTGGACCAGAAGGTCCAGGGTTCAAATCCCAACTCTGCCAAGTTGCCAGAGTCCAGATCTTAACCGCTAGGCTACCACAGCCTGTCAGTCTTGTATCGTCTCTATCATTTGGTGCAAGGTGGTCAGGATAGCGATCTTAATGCACTGTTTTTCTCGTCTTGACTTTCTGATCAAATCAACCATGTCTAATATTACAATCAGTTTTAAGTTTTGGCTTATGCAAATCGTGCTGTAAACTACTAATAGGTGAGCTCTCTCCAGCACAAAAGAGGAAGCAACAAACTGAGTACAGGAACTTCCCTGGTTCATTTATCTGCTGTCACATGAAGCAGTTCCTTAAAGCCAGTCATGCCATTTGCCTGTTCATATGTCAAGTATTGATTGATAAGTGTATACGTATTCTGTTGGTCCATAGAAATATAATAGACTGAATACAGCGTCAGCTTTAATATACTGCCATGGTAGAGCTGCTGTATTCTAGTCTGTGTTTCCAGCATGCTGAAATACTTCAATATAAAGTGAACTGATGACAACCAGTAGTTTATGAATAACATAGCACTGGTTGAGTTGAGAAAAACATGTAATTGAATCATATTCCCCATCTCCCAAAGTAGTAGTACAGAGCCAATCTGTAGTATTCTCGTGACATACATACAGTGGGACACCATGCTGTGACTCATTGGCAACCATTGTTATGTACTGAGCATCACTTGATTAAATACCATGAATTGGTATCGGTGTATGCTGAAATTACAATTATGCATCTATTCATGGTATTTGATCACCGACAAATATATGCTGCGCACAACATTTCTAATTTTTGTGAGCAGTGTAGTTAAAACAATAGGGAAAAGTTAGTGACCACACCCTTATTGCAATTAAAAATCAATTGCCTCTCATAGCCTACCTCTGGAAGATTTGAGATCATGGGTTGTTTTCCTGTGGCTGCAACAATGAGTCTCTGATGATTGGGGTACCGACAAGAGTGTAGGATAGATATGGGGAGATATTGATCAAATAGATATTGTTATTCCCTGCCATGTCGAATCTCACCATTGAATCACTAGTCTGTGATATACTGCCATCATTCTGAAAAATTACACAAGTCTGTTGTGATTTAAAATGGGTACCCACACAGTATCCTTTATAAACATGTGAAGTCTCAATGGTCTATTCTCAATATTTCACATGACACTTTAAGCTTGTAGTTTTCTAAGGAGTGATTAGTTTTGAATATGGTTAGGACCTATTTAGAGGGTCCTGTCTGTGCTAATTGTGTGATATTGGATTTTACATACCACATTCTTTTGTAGTTGTCTGAGAGAACAGGCGCTGATTTTCCTGTATTTTGAGTCTGTGGCTGAACTTTCTCTCACTCCCTAGGGACACCCATTAACAAGCCTCCTGTGCTGGGCTACAAGGATCTGAACCTCTTCAAGCTTTTCAGACTGGTTTATCAGCAAGGAGGCTGTGATAATGTGAGCATCTCTAAATCATTAATCATGTCTCTACACTTGCATAGATCTGCTGTAGGTTGTGTGATGTCTTAAGGTTTAACGTGATGATGACAGAGAATGGTTTCGCTTATTCAGCTGATGTTAAGTGATGTCATGTTTCTCTTGGCTATCTGAAAAATCCTCCTCACTTTAGTCGTACGTGAAATGGTAATGATTTTTTAACTTAAATGGACCCAATGTTTTCTTTACAGATTGAGAGTGGATCTGTCTGGAGACAGGTTTACATGGATTTGGGCATCCCTGTCCTGAATTCAGCAGCCTCCTATAATGTGAAGACTGCTTATAAAAAGTAAGTCATGTAAATGTTGCGTATTTACTTATGAACGGCTGGCAAGAAATTTGACGTCAATCATCTAAAATCTGTTAGATTAGTTACAAGTTACCATTCATTATTAGCTGACTATAGATTAGTATGAGGCCTGCAGAAGGGGTAAAATGACTCCTCAGAAACGACTGCAGATAAGAAATTTGATTAAAAGGAGAGTGACTGCTGTTCTGTGAAACTACGCCATAGTGACTTTGTATAAAAAGGATCCACGTACTTACAAAAAAGGCTTAATACAGTGGTAAAGCAGGGGTTCAGCAACCTAATCAAAAACCTTGATCCGAGTTATGCAGTATAAAGTCGAGGCCCCGAGGATTGACCGATTTTCTTAAATGACATATTGTGAGTTAACATAATCAAACTTTTCTGTCAGGTACCTGTATGGCTTTGAAGAGTACTGTCGATCGGCTCAGATCCAGTTCAGGACCGTGCACCATAATGAGCCTCGACCAGCCACTCAGCCAGAATTGGAAAATGTTAAACAGGAAAAGGAGCAGGAGGAAAGCGACGAGAAAGAGGATGAGACTGAACATGCCAAATCTGAGCCTGAACCAATCCAGGACAAACAAGATGGAGAGGAGTCTGATGTAGAGGATGAGAAAAGCCGCAAAGATATTTATTCTCCTAGGGTGAGTTATATTCTTTGGTCATACTTTAAATTGTTTTATTTGAGGTGTGTTTCATGGTTAAAATATTTACTCATTTAAAAACATTTTGTCATATCTATGATTCGATAATGTGATATGAAGTGAAAAACGCTGTGTGTAAACAGTTTTTGCCAGGGGTTGTATCCCACTTCTTGGCATATGCCATTGAAGCGAGATAGTGTTATTTACTTTATCTGTCAGTGGTTTAGATGACTGTATATTTTATAAGTACTGTGAAGGAATACTTTTACCTACAATTTTGAAAATATACATTGACTATGTAAAGTTTTTACATCATTGCCATTGAGTTGTAGTAGTTCTGAACTTCAGATTTCTACATCCACTATAACGTCATACTACATAGAGCATGCTTAGCTTATATTAAACAGTCATACAAAGAAACATAGCTCAGCGTATTCAGACTGTTTTGGTCAAGAATTGCAGTGGGGAGTCATTAGATATTAGACAGTCTTGGGTGTAACATTTTAAAAGTCGACAGTCGTATGCAGTTTGCCTAAGAAGCACACTAAACTTGGAGATATTAATGAGGCAATCTTGTACCTCTGATAGAGTCGACGGCGCTGCACAGTCACTCCTCTGAAAGCAGAAGTGAAGGAGCCTGTCAAACAGGAAAAAGTGAAGGAGGAGCGGAGGCGTGATGAAGGGCGTGGAGCAGAAGGCAGTGGGGAGGAGCAGAAGGAGAAACCGGAGGGAGATAATCCAGGGAAGCGGCGCAGCCGGCGCCTAGAAGAGTCTGACAAAGAATCTGAAGAAGATGATCAGGAGGATGAAGAAGATGACGATGATGATGAAAGTGAAAGATCCAGACTTAAAGAAAGGTACACTACATTGAAATAATTACCTCTTAATAATTCTCAGTCTAGGTTTTCTAATAACTTTTTGATAGCTGCAATTGTCCTTTTGAGCCTAGCAGAGTTAGTGTGATGATATAAGAGAATGGTTTCGCTTACTTGACTGAAGTCTTGTGATGTCACTTCTCTTGGCTGTCTGATTAACTTCTGCAGTTTGAAATGGCTTGGCTGGGTATTCCACTGACATGCTCGGTGTAACGATCTTTCCCTGTTTTTAGAATGGAATCTACTCTCTACTGATGTGTGGCAGCGTATGATTTAAAAATGCACTTAAAACTTGAGGCTGTTAGTTACTTGGAATGTGTTTATTTTGTAACATTTACTGCTCAGTATTTGAGCGTTTCAGGAGTGCATTTTCAAATAGGTTTAGCATTAAGCCTTGCATTACCTGCTTTTGTTCCATATTTGCATTCGTGCTACTCAAGTTTCTGCATGTGTATCTTATTCTTATTTATTACAGATTTGAGAGGGAAGGTGAAGATGGCGATGACGAGTCTGAGCACTCTGTCACTGGGACTAAAGTAAAAGTGAAATACGGCAAGGGAAAAGCACAGAAAATCTATGAAGCCAACATTAAGAACACCGAGACGGACGATGGAGAGGTCCTCTATCTGGTTCATTACTATGGATGGAATGTGAGGTAAGACATTCAGCTCTAAATGAACAGTGAATTGCATAAAAAAAAATGGGGACTAATGTGATGATATGAGAGAATGGTTTCGCTTGCTTGGCTGATATCACGTGAAGCAGCACTTCTCTTGGCTGTCTGACTGTCCTCAGATATTACAAATGTTTATTGGTCAGCATTTATAAAGAAAGTACATTGCTCAGAGTATGTTGGCACCATCACGATCAAGTTGTGGCATTCCCGTCAGGTCAAACGTCTCACAGACTCATAATTGACCATATTAAAGTCAGGATAGGACAGTGCCCACTGATGTTGTCACAGCAACCACTTTCCAACAAAGTGGCGGACTGGTCTGGGCACATTTTCCTGCATCACTTAGTCTGGGATAGTCTCCAGGCAAACCCCACATCCAATTCCTTTGCTCTCACAACCCAAATCTGAAGAAAGTGGGATAAAATTAGAAGTTATAATTATAGGGTTAATAATATGCCACAGGGGAAAGATTCTAAAGTGACCTTATCGGACCTAATAATGCAGCGGTACATATTTTTATTTATTTTATTTTCTCTGAAATGGTAGTTTCATTTTCTCCCTGTTATTATACAAGTTCTCTGTTAATGTGAAATTAATTTATTTGTTTGTTTTTAACTATTACAATGAACATATTAATGAACAATATGAGCTAGACTGAGCTAGATCTAGATTGTAAATGTATATTTTGGGTATCCAGCAAGTATATTTCTCACACATCACCATTTCATTTGATATTCTTTTTTGTGACAGATACGATGAATGGGTTAAAGCAGACAGGATAATATGGCCGTCTGACAAAGGCGGAACGAAGAGGAAACAGAAAAAGAAAGTGAAAGTACGTAAACAAGCTGTTGTAATAGATTTAGTGTATGCTTTGGAGGTTGATCCATAAACCGTTTCGTCATTCCAAACAGAATAAAGATGATGGCGAGAAGGAAGAAGAGAAACAGATCAAACTGGGCACAAAACGTGGTCGTCCTTCACTCAAATCCACTCCTCCCAGCACCTCTCGCAGCGTATCCAAAACCCCCAGTGAGGGTAGATCAGGCACCAGAAGTTCACGTCCCTCAGATGCCTCCAATCTGCCCAATGGAGAAGGTAAGGCATGGAAGTCGTAGGAACAGATTTACTTGTGTGATTAAGAGCCTGATGTATCAATTAGTGGGGCTGTGTTGGCTTAGCGGTTTAGATACTGGATTCTGGATCAGAAGGTTCAGGGTTCAAACCCTACCTCTGACATTCTGCCACTGTTAGGTCCTTAAACCACAGTTGTTTGGATTGTAACATTGTATCAGTTTCATGTCTCTTTGGTTGAGGGTGTCTGTATTGTAAATGTTAAAACTTGCATATTTAGTGCTTGTGCACATACACATGGGAGTCCCGAGTGTCTATGATTTGTAGTCAGACCTTCCAGTTCTTTTTATGGGCTGCCTAGTTAAGAAAACATTTCATACAAGCCATTCAGTTTAATCTCCTGCTTCTGTAATGAGGAGGCTTGGTGCAATCAAGGCGATTATTACGTTACGTGATAGTATATTGAACTGATTTATGCAAAAAATTCCACCTTTAAAACTGGTTAATGGCACAGGCACTCGGAACCTGATGTTAAGATAAGTGCTGCTTGGACTTGTTGAGAGGGTGCACTGGTGCACTGGACTTTTATGAGGAAATACTTCAAAGATATTTATTCTCCTAGTGTGAGTTATGTACAAGCTCCTTTTGGTTTTTGATGCTCATATTATGTGTTGTGTGCTCATAACATGTGGAAAAGGGGTGTAACATTTCAGTTTTAAATGTTTCTTCACAGGAACTCCTCGTCGGCGCGTAAGGAGACCATCTGCGGTTTATGACTCTGACAGGGCATCCAATGGTACGTTTTAAAACAAAAAAAACGGATGTGATTAATTGCTTTCCGCTGGCATTTTACTAAAAATCAATTGTCTGAACTTTCACATTATGTCTGCAGATTCAGGGAACTCCTCAGAAGAGAGTGATTGTGATGATTCCTTGGATAAGAAGCGTGACTGGGTAGAGACAACTGACCCTGCCACAGCAAGAAAGCAGGAAGAGGAAGAGGAAAAGAAGATTCGGGAGAAAGAAAGGTTTGAAGATGCCCAGGCTGAGTTGGAGTGTCCTCTGGTTAACCCTCAGGAGAAACCTCAGCTGCCTGAGGAAAGTGAGGTGCAGAAAACTGATGATGAAATGGTCATGTCACCAGAGCCTGATGACAAATCTCCGAAAGTGAGAGGGAAAAGGCCTAGGCAAAGGGAGCCTGGGTCCGAGACTCCTACATTGTTACCTCCCACAAGCAACCACAGTGAACCTGAGGAGCCTGTCCCCCTCCCTGAGCAGCTGAAGAAATCACAGGAGAGCAATCCCAGCAGCCCTGCAGAGCAAGCCCTTGAAACAGATGGCTCTGACACTGACTCGGCCACAGAGGACACTGGACCTCCGGAGAGGACCTGCATAGCTAAGCGCAAAGCCACTGAGCATCGGACACCAGAGAAGAAAATTCGCCTCGACAACAACGATGAACCCAAAACGTCACCGGAGAAGAGTTCAGACACAGAAAAACTTCCAGAGGATGTAGAGGAAGAAGAAAACCTCCCAGCACCAACAGTTCCACCATCGTCCTCACCAGCAGTAGAAGCTCCTACAAAAGAACCAGAGGTCAAGACTGAAATGCCATCACTTACCAGAGAGGTCCAGATAAGAGTGGAACCTCTTACAGACTTGTGCACAATGAAGGAGGACACTTCTATGATTGCTGACGAGGAGTTAATGCCTCAGATAGGGCCAGAGGCACTGGTATGCCATGAGGTAGACCTGGACGATCCAGAAGAGAAGGAGAAGTCACCAGAAGAGGAGGTGCCAGTGCTTAGAGAAGAGAAGACTCCTGTTCCTAGCTCTGCTGTGGCTCAGGTGCAATCCATGCTGCCTTCATTCCATCTCCCTCCCAGATTACCAGCAGCAGGCCCGCCACGGCTGAGTTCTCCATCCTCTGCCCCCAGCCCAGGTGAATCCCACAGCACCAAAAGCGAGAGCGACGTCACAGTTGAGGCCGACAGCATGGCCGAGTCACACGAGGGGCTCTGTGAGAACTTCGACGCCAGTGCCAGCTCCAGCAACTCCAGCATTTCTCTACAGGAGAGGGATGCGAAGGACAGAGGTTTGCTGCCGTTTGTTTCTTTCATTATGCGTTCAACTGGATATTTTTGCCCTGTTCAGCTTAATTATTTAATCTATTTTGTTGTCTTAGGTCAGAAAAGATTACTGGAAGGAAACAGCAACTCACCCCCAAAGAAACAGAAACGCAACCAGAAACGTTTGAGTACAGCTTCTGCTGCAGAAAAGAATGGAGCAGGTAAGTGTTGTTCTAAGCAGTGTGTAGCCTAATTTAAAGTACCAGCTAAATCTCAAAAATTGTAATATACTTGGGACTGTCATCTTAATTGTGATTAAGGAAATCTATTATGTTTGCTGCTTGATGATCCTAAAGAAGTAGTTCCCCTGAAAATAGCACTACACTGTATTTAATCGTTTAATTGTGGCTTGTTTCCAACAGTTAATTGCACCTGCTGTGCTGGACAGCTGCTAAGGCTCAGTTATCAGAGCTATAACTTTATACTGAAACATATTCATCTTTTTAGGGACTTTCATGTACTGTACAGTGGTGCAGTGGTTAGTGCTGTCGACTCACAGCTCCAGAGACCTGGGTTCGAGTCCTGGGGTGGCTGCTGCCTGTGTGGAGTTTAGTGTGTGTCTGTGCCCTACTTTGTGCTCTGTGATGCTGGATAGATCCTGGCTTCCTGAGACCCCGAAAGTGGCTATAGATAGTGAATGAAAGGTACTTTTATAAGAAAAGGTATGTGCAAGGTGTGATCTCCTGTGCCATGTGATGTCGTGAGCAAAGGTGTTTTCACACCGGAGGAATTAATTAATAGTTCTAAGAACTGCGTCCCCCTTTGTTGTGTGATTGCACCACAGTAACTTGGGGTGGCTCGGTGGGTAGCACAGCTTGCCTCACAACAAAGAAGGTCCCGGGTTCAACCCCAGGGTGGAGCAGCCTGGGTCCTTTCTGTGTGGAGTCTACATGTCCGCATGGGTTTACTCCGGTTTCCTCCCACAGTCCAAAGACATGTGCGTTAGGTGAATTGGTGTCTCTAAATTGTCATTGACTTGTGTATGTATGACTGGTCTTGAAATGACCTTGTGTATGGATCTAACCTGGTACGTGTCACTGGATGGCCACTGAAGACGTTATGTGACGATAAAGAAGCCAAATAAATAAATTTAAAGAACACTGGGTATACACCGGCCTATTTTAGCTCAGGTAGGTAGGGTGTTTTCTCAGTGTGTGGGTACCCTAACTGATAGTATACTGTAATTGGTTTATACATAGCAATGCAAGAGTATGTGATTGGTTCAGATAGATGCTCATGCCACTTTTAAATAAATACTGTATAAAGAACAGAGCTTCATGTCCAAGTGTTCCTACTGATGGTGCAAAATGCAAATAAACAAACAAAAAAAAAACATGGAATCAACATAGTTCTTTAGGGAGCTCCACAGGGGACAGGTTCTCCTAAATGAATCTCCAGAAATGCTTGCTGTGAAATGCATTTTGGTGTGTTTGACAAAAGGTGCTGTCTCTTATTAATGAGCAAAGTTTATGGTATTATACAATGGTTAGTTCTTCCCTTGCAATCCGACTGGTTGATACAACAATCCTAACTAAATGATCTTTATTTTCCCTTTCAACTTCTTTAATTTCCACTTTGCATTGAAAACTAATGTTACTTTGTAGGTTTACGACACCTTACTGTGTTCCCTGTAGCCATATGGTTTTCTATATAGTGTGTATTTCTGTAGGTAGTGGTAAACGGGGATCCATTTTCACATACAGCCCAGAACTATGGATACTTCACCGGTCAACCTGTGAAAATGCAATTAACACTGTTAAAAATAAAAGAATCTTGTTAATATGACACAGTAACTTTGCCCTATGATTACTGCAGTTGCTAATAATAATTATTGAACTTGGTAGTCAACACAAGTGACCATGGAATTTTCACTGCTTTACATTTTATTTGTAATGCAAGACATGTTATCACTTGATCATAATAACCTGAATAAAGTTTATATATATATATATATATATATATATATATATATATATATACACAC
>JAVSBV010000147.1:7464479-7476658 GCA_033117975.1 Parotocinclus spilosoma | reverse complement strand
TATATATATATATATATATATATATATATACACACACACACACACACACACACACACACACACACACACACACACACGTACTATGATATTAACCTTCTATTATTTACCTTCAGGTCACAGCAGTGACAGTGAAGACCTGTCTGCCATGGACACCTCTAATAAGCTGACTCCTGTAAAACACTCCAGCCTGGCCAAGGCTCATAAACACACTCGCTGTCCTGGCCTTGCATCTCCCAGCAGCAAAGACATGGAAAAAGACAAGCACAAAGACAAGCAGTCTTTCTCTTCTTCACGCACATACAAATGGACATTCCAGCTGAGTAAGTGCCACTGAACCTCACATTAACTCAGATGGCTAAAGCAAGTATGATGGGAACTTTGATTATGAGTTCTGTTAGAGGTACAAGTGTACACGTCTGAATTTATTAGGTGCAATATGGGCAATGCTTAATTAAAAGATGCTAAGGGTGTACTCTCACTAGGTGTTCTGTACTGTGCACCGTACGCATGTAATTCAGTCACTAACCATTCCCAATTACTACGCTGGGTGCTTCTTTCTAGATCTTCTGGCTGTACCAGCGCACACAAATACTCACAATAAATACAAAGTTTGCTGTGCTGTGCAATCGCACCTTTCTCCGCCATAGAAGTAGACTTGTGATACTGTAACCATGCTAGTCCAGAAGGTTTAAGCTCATTGTGAGTACAGGCCAGCGAAGGGCATGGGGATTTGTTGACTGCACTCTGGCAACCGGGAATAGTAAGTCTGCCTTAAGTGGTATCGATGGCAAATTTGAATACTTTTAAGTCCTTTGACTTAAGAGTCACATGCCACATACATTTGTACGTGCTGCATAATCAGCTTGTATGTAAATTCTAATTCTACATTAATTTAAATTACAGTAGTGCTCAACAACATGATGTGTGGTGGAACATAGGAACTGCAAAGTTATGGGCCCAAATGTGGTTTATGCCCTCTTAATTAGCAAATCAGCTATATTACAGATCGCCTGTGAGATGCTTGTTTGCCATTTGTGTTCATATTCACGCTCTGGCCCTTCCTTGCCTTAAACTTTTTTTTAGCTAAATGTTTTGGTTGTTTTTGCTTTTCAGAGGATAGTTTTAATGGCCAAATTTTTTGTGCATTTATCAAATCTCTTTATGAATCCACCACTTATCCTGACATGATCATGGTATTTAGAAACCACAAACAATACTACCAGGAAATTCGGGTGAAAATGCTCAAATTTTGGATGGGAGCAAACGATTAATTGAATTTCATTAGTAATATATGCACATGCAGTATTATTGGATCCAAAACAATTTTTTTAAAAAAATAAAATCATCTCTTTATTATTATTCGTAACAAATGAACGCTAAAATGACAGGTTCATGACTGGACCGGTTAATTTTTCAATTATATTGCAATTTGATGTGTGCCAAGCGGAAGAAACGACACTAAATCCTCCTTCTCACATGGCATGGATAATTTGTTAATGAATGCCTTTTCAAATGATATCGATTCTTAAAGCTTAGATTATCTAGAGGCCTTCATTTATTCATTGCACTAAACAGAACTATCCTAATACACCTCACATTTAATGTATTTGTTATGTATGTGTAATATCCATCCTATCCATCCTAAAACGTCATCACTCCACCTATATTGTCAGCAATCTCACAAAAATTGGGAAATCTATCGCCCCATCTCCACAATCCCCCCCCCAAAAAGTCAAAATGTATGTAAGAAACCCTACTTTTACTTGCATTTTCCATACTGTCTCAGCTTTTTCCTCATAGATTTCACAATCTTATCCTAAACCTATGGGAATTCTGGCTGTTTGGTCTAACAGCTACATTAGAAAAAAAAATAGAACATTGTGTTAAAAGAAACTGTTGTTCTCTTTTTAATGAAGGGAAAAAGCAAGCCCTATGGCAGTAAATCAACTCCCATTTACCATTTATTTGTCACTTTTTGATTTGACAGATGAGCTGGAAAGCATGTCAAGTGCTGAACGCATTTCCTTCCTGCAAGAGAAACTACAGGAAATTAGGAAGTACTACATGTCCCTAAAATCAGAAGTGGCCTCCATTGACAGAAGACGGAAGAGATTAAAAAAGAAGGAGAGAGAAGGTAAGATAATGTAGTGCGATGAAGCTTATTAATGTCCACTGTTGGTCTTGAAACAATCCATGAACTGTTTCCTAATTTGGTTCACAGTGTCCCACACCACAGCATCGACGTCATCTGGCTCATCGGACACGGGCATGAGTCCCTCCTCAGCTTCACCCACCCAAAACACTGTGGCTGTGGAGTGCAGGTGATGGGAGCCACACCTCTATCCCTCCACCGTGCCCACCTCTGCCTTCTCAGCGTTCTGCTGCCTCCATGGAGACGTGCATACTGACAAGCCAGAGCAAGCAGCCAAAAGCACTCAACTGCCCCACCTCCTCCATCCTTCCCTGCCCACTGATTCTGCCTTGTGGCCTCTCCCACCTGCTGCACTTTGTGAACTGATCCTGTGTTTCGCTGCCACTTTCCAGGAAAATGGACTCCAAGTGAGGGTTGAATGTAATCCAGAAAGCTGCACCGGACCGATATCAATCCACCCAACAGCACAGCAGTACAGCGGCACTTCTCTCTCTTCTCCAGACAAGGCCCAAACTTAAAAAAAAAAAACAGAACAGAAAAACTTCCTCGTGCAGTCTGTCCCAATATTGTAAAATCCTAAAATAAGCTCCTTGTATAGGTATGGACACTTAACCAGCTGGACATGGTTAGGGGGTTAAAAAAAGGTCAATTTCATGGGCTTGCTCCATCAGAACTGCCAAAGTACACGTGTTACAGCAGAGTACCCTATTTTGGAAAAGTGGGACAAAGTCAATTGCAAAAGGGAATGTAGTTTACTGAAAACTGCAGCTGGTGTCTTCCACTCTTGGTAGTGTGTGAACGCATTTGAGCACAGATGATTATGCAAAGGTCTATTTTTGTTTTTCCTAAAAAAGAAAAAAAAAAAGAAAGAAAAATGTTTACAGTGGAACACAGGACAAAAATGTTTTCAGTGGACTAATTTCCTTTGCGAGTGTATTTTGTCTTTTTATATGTAATTGCAGAGTTTTATTTTAGTATGAAAAATTGCAAAAGGTATATATCGCAGCCATGAAATTATTTAATGAAATATTTCTAGGTCTGAAATTTTGTGTAAAATAAAGGTATTATCTTGCAACATGTTAAGTATATTTATTCAGTCAGTGAACAGCTCTTTGTCTTCTCTACAAGGTAAAAACAATCTTTCCCCATTTCATTTGGTTGATGAAATAACAACAATAAAGCATGTCGTGGGCATGTTGGACTGTGCAGTGACAATTGGCTACCTACTGTGCCATAAATTGTTCCCACTCTTTCTGCCCTTTTACAAATTGAACCCAATGATCTCAACACATTTGAGACCTTAATGGATGTCCATAACTTGGTGAGCTGCCCTGCCTATGTTCACTGATCGCTTGGTACGTTTGTTAATTTAAGCAGCTTTGTTTCTCACCTTTCAACACAGAGTTCTCAACCAATTGAATAAAAACTCGCTTAAAGGATGTGTATGTTTAGCCCAGGGGTTTCTATGATTCTTTTGTACATAGCTCTTCCAAAACCATGTATTTGAAAAATACATTTTACACAAACTGTAAATGATTTATATTATTTTTTTAAACAATACATCTTTGTATATTAAACTTTTTTTCTATGTCAAGTTGGTAGAGCAATTAGCACACTTTACTGTACATATTCAACCACTGGTCATCAACAGGAGCCTAAATCCAAGCCCTCTAGAGAAACGAGTTCACTAGGTTGTTGAGCATTTTACACTATAGGCAATGACTTGCATACTGAACTTGCTTCCCTGTGACTAAAGCATATTGAAGGAATTAAAGGCATTAGGTTCCTGAGTAAAGCCATTGTAACTTTATGTAAAAAGCAGAGCTCTTCTCGTTTCTAATAAAGTTTTGAAGTATTCTTGTGACTTTGTTTACTATTTGGAAGAAAACACTTCACTTTATCCAATATTGCTTGGTAAAGTTGTCTTTCTAGACAATATGCTGCTAATCTAAAGCTGCTGATAAGGTTAAAGGGTGAATAATGTAATGCCTAGTGGTTTAACAATACATCGTCTATTGATAAAGTGACGATCTGCATTGTTGCTATATCGGTTATGGCATCTAATGATGGTGCATTTTTAATCACCAGAGGTGCGATCATGCATCATATACGACATATCTTCTACTATACATTGGAAGCTAGAGTTTTGAAACGGACTATGTTTAAAGCCTGAGCTTAGCACAGAGCTTTGTTTACTGTAATTTTCAGTTTAAGATGGCACTTATTTACATTCCTATTTGTTCTAATAATAACTAAAGAATTTATTTTTTAGTTAGAATTAAATCGGGAACTCTGTATCGTGGATCAAATTGTGAGCAACGTATATCGCTCCACTCAGTAATGACAGGCTTTGTTGATTTTGGATATGTCCAGTTCAACTTGTCACCGTTTCCAGCTGATCCCTCTGAGCACTGGAGTGTCTCTGTATAACTGATTACAAACTGTTTCTTATCAAAAGCATGGCTGCATGAACTAGTACACAACTTCTTGCTATATCCACCCAGCATGTCTGTTGGGACATCAGTCAGATTTCTCTGTGAAGCTGGCCCTCCATGTGCTCCAAAACAATGTAAAATAATTTCTGTTGGTTTGTGCTGGTATCCGTTTTAGTAATCCTTGTTTACATTTTTGAGAAATGAAACATCTACTATGATGTGTGTGTATGTGATGTAACTTGTCCAACCTTTATGTTATTACAACTTTATAATTAAAATAGCCATTTTAACCACTACGGAAGCAGCACTGACAACTGAGCCCATTTTGTTCCATTTGGCCTCTGATGGGGGCTGGTGATGTCACAGGTAGTTTCTTTAAAATGTAAGCAGCACAAACAAACAGAAATCTTTCTATTCTGTTGTTCCTCACATGGGGGGCCAACTTCAGGGCCATTGGCTATTTTAACATTTGTTTTAACTAAAGTAGTTTTGGTACACATTAGCTGATGATCATTGACTGGCATTTTTTAAGGTCTCTTTTGTTAAGAGCTTGATTGGTTAATGGTTCATTACACCTTACACACATGCCATTTTTTAGTTCTTGGCACAACTTCTGTTCATTTGTTTTTCATAACAGTTTTAATCCAATTCAGGGTTTTAAGTGAGGAAGAAAATGCACACTCCACAAAGGCAGCAGCTCATTAACTTGTTAATTGATATAGGTTTCCTAGCATATTGCCCAAAATATCTATAAATGTGGTTATTCATGTCACTCGTCAACAGTTTAAATGTTAGCTAGCTGGTCAGTGTACAGTACATTATATGGTTGTTTTGTGTAAACACAGAATTGTAGAACCATAAAGTGGCTGGTAAGTAGAAGAGTAATACAGCACATAGACTGCAGCTACATTTTATTCATAAAATGCAATTACAGTGATTTCATAAACATGTAACTTTCAACCACAATGACAATTCTCCTTTCACATTTTTTGCTGAGACCTGTCGACAGTCTGCAATCTGCAGAACAGTTAATAAATCTCCCATCACTGGCGAGGAGGATGTCCTCTTCTGGTCCCCAGTGTCCTCTGCCTTGTCAGTCCAATATGAAGCAGGCATGGTGAGAATAAGCCTGGGGAGATCCGAGTCTACTCAAAGATGCGTCACACAGCAGCTGATTATCGTGGCTGGCCTAGTAATCCAGCTTTGGCTGCCAAAGCCTCATTCTGCTGGATGTGATACTCTTGGAAGCGCATGGAGATCCTCTGGGTCATCTTCAGATACTTTTGCAGACAGCTCTCTGAACAGGAGCTCTAAAAAAGAATCAAGTAAAGGATTATTTATGTTTCTACTTAGAGCTTTTGTTTATTCTGCCGTAAGGGAGTTAATACCGATGGATAAAAGAATTACTTCATGACTTCAGTGGGTCTTTTGGTTCTAAAGTGGTGATAGGTTTATGCCAAAAATATTGGAGAAAATGCAGAAAACCTTTGCTTACTACATTACATAATTTGCAGCTCATAGACTGGGAATACAAAGTAACTAAACTATACTATACTGCAAGAACATTCAGTAAGGATGGGATCGTTTGTAAAAAGCATTAAAATGTATTTACTACATATTTTCATGGGACAACACTGAATATATGACACTTCGGTACAATGTAAACTATTCAGTCCACAGCTTGTATAACAGTGTAAATTTGCTGTGCCCTCAAAATGACTCAATACACAGCCATTAATGTCTAAACCTCTGGCAACAAAAGTGAATACACTGGCCAAAGTGTAGGCAAGACGCCCTCGTTTTTGTACTCCTCACCTGGTTGCCGCCACACACTCTTGACACCATCTGAACCAAATAAGTTTATCCTGGTCTCATCAGACCACAGTGTATGGTTTCAATAATCTGTGTCCTGTGAAGCCTCCCTCTGGGGCAACAGCCATGCAGACCAATTTTGTGCAACGTATGGTACTTGGTCTAAAAAGTCTGAGAACCATCTGTCTAATCCATATTATGCCATGAACTACTCAACTAAGTAGAGAAAATGAGGAAGACCATCAGTTATCAGAAACAGCAACAGCAAGTTAACAGCAACCCAGATACAACCCAACACACATCAACTGTTCAGTGAAGACTATATGCAAAGCAAAGAGGCCACTTCTAAGGAAAAACAACATGAAGAAGAGAATGGCTTGGGCCAAGGAACACAAGCAATGGTGATTAGACTAGTGGAAATTAACCTTTGGTCTGATGAGTGCAAATCTGAAATTTCTGGTTTCAAACGCAATGTCTTTGTAAGACACAGAAAAGGTGAGGGGATGTGTAGTTCCCACCATAAAAAGTGTGGAGGAAGACGTTTGATGATATGGGGGTGCTTTACTGGTGAAACTGTTGGTAATTCATAAAAAAAAACCAAGGAACTTTTAACCATCATGACAACCACAGCATTTTGCAGCAACCTGCCACTCCATCTGGTTTGTGCTCAGTAGGACCAACTTTTGACCTCAATGGGGGTCCCAAACAAACCCCAAACCCAAGCTATGTAAGGGCTATTTTCCCAAGAAAGAGGGTGATGGAGCGTTTCATCAGATGACCTGGCCTCCACAATCACATTATCTACACCTATCTGAGTTTGGGATTAGTTGTAACGCAGAGTGAAGGCAAAGCAGCCAACAAGTGCTCAGCACCTCTAGGAACTCCTTCAAGACTGTTGGAATACCATTTCAGGTGATTACCTAATGAAGCTGATAGCGAGAATGCTAGGAAATGTGCCTACTTACTTCATCGTTCACAATTAGAAAACATGCATTGTGATTGCTTTCTTACCTCTTCTGCTTTGACCTCTCTGGTAGTGAAATCCTTCACACAGTCCATAAAGCAATTTTCGGTCAATTTGTTGTAGGTGCCAAGAAATTCCTTGAACTGGAAAATTAAACATAGAAGAAGAAGATTAAATATAACCAGTAAGACTTGTTGAATATCATTTCTGAAAGGTTAGTGTTTTAGGCAAGTCAAGTAAAAGATTTAAGCTCTATCTTATCTCATTTTCCTTACGCTTTTCCTGGTGAAAGCTGTGGTGGCAACAGACTCAAAATGTCAGGCCAGGCCGATGTCAGCTACAGTTTCCATTACCAAAGTCTAGTCTGGTCATGGTGAATCTCATACCTTTTACCCATCACCTTACAATCCATGAGAGATCAAGTTGGAACCACATCGGACCAACCACAATAGACTGAGTTTAAACGGTTATGGGGGCGGCTGGTCAACATGTTCTTTCTTGCAAATGCCACTCCCAGGTCTAGTTTCAGGGATGGGTCCTGGTAACTCTAATTTGCATAGGACACACTGATCTGAGTTTGTATCTTCTGGGGGGGATTTCCTTCCCACTGTTAACTTTGACTTGCTCAAAAGAGGCTCGGACTCAGATTTGTGTCCATGCCCACAGAGAAGTCCTCACTTTGTTGTTTGGTTGGTCATGCAGGCATGGACTTCATTGATGACTAACGTATGCTATATCAAGTATTGTGTGAGATTATGGCAGTCACATGCACTTGGGAAAACAGCAGTGTTACAGCCAAACACATTCACACTGGGTCAACTTAGTGCAACCAAATAATCTAGTGCATGTTTTTGGAAGAACAATGATGCCAACTTCTAGATCAGTATCATTAATGTGCTAACACTCTGGTCAGTGGCGATCTGTATTACATAACACATCTGTTCCAGCATTTAGTGAATAAATGGCAACATATGGACAAGAATAGTGAAAAATATGCAACAGCCAGAATACATTACCTGTTTAATCTGGTCAGACTCCGTCACCTGTGCAGCCATGGTCCAAATATTTAGATCTGCAGGTCAGAATAAAAGCAAATGTATTTACATATAGTTTACATGTATACCCACCAGCCACTTTATAAGGTGCATCTTTCTAAAATGGGTTGGACCCCCTTTTGCCTTCAGAACTGCCTGAATTCTTCATGGCGCTATAAACTTATATCCATAATATAAAAAAAACTAATTTCTCATAGATCTTGCTCCATATTGATTTGATATTGATATACATGAACATCACAGTTACTGCAGATGTCAGGAGATTTTTGTCAGATTTTGCACATTCCAGAATATGCTCTATCGAATTGAGATCTGGTGGCTGTGGAGGATATTTGAGTACTGAGCTCACTGTCATGTTCAAGATACCAGTGTGAGATGAGCTTTGTGACATTGCACATAGAAGATGGGTATCTGTGATGGGACTGTGGTAGCCTAGCGGTTAAGGTACTGGACTCTGGACCAGAAGGTCCAGGGTTCAAATCCCACTGCTACAGTTGGGTCCCTGAGCAAGACCCTTAACCCACAACTGCTTGGATTGTAAGACTGTATCAATTGTAAGTCGCTGTGGATAAGGGCGTCTGCTAAATAATGTAAATGTAAATGGGGTGGACATGATCAGCAACGATGTTCAGTTAGGCTGTGGTGTTTAAAGATGCTCTACTGGAACTACAAGGTTCACAGTGTGCTAAAAACATCATGTTGTTTACACCAATCTGACCTATCACCCTGAACGTCGGAGCTGAAATCGAAAGTCATCAGACCAGGTAATGTTTTTATAATGTTCTTTTGTCAAAGCCTGGTAAGCACATGTGAATGAAAGCTTGAAATAAAAAATGGAAAGTTTCCTGTTCTCAGCTCACAGCACTCAGTGTGATCTTCTGCTGTTGTAGCCCAGAATTCAGAGATGTTCTTCTTCATACTAAGTGGTTATTTGAGTTACGATATCCTTTCCATCACCTCAAACCAATCAAAAAATAACCCATCCTCTCACCAACAGCCATGCCACGTTCAATTCTCTATTCTGATGCTCGGTTTTATCATCAGCCGGTCATATTCATCATGTCTACATATCTAAACGCCCTGAGTTTCTGCCATGTGATTTACTTATTTGACATGAACAGAAGTGACCGATGTTTTTGTAATATGGTGACGTCATATGTCATAACGACAATCATGATTGAGTTTTTTATACATCATTAATCTGTTATGGTTAAACTGCCTTCTGTCTGCTGCGTGCCCATATTACAGCCCTCTGCAGATATCAAGTTAGCCATTAGCATTATGCTCATATACTAAGAAGAAAAATCATGTTTTTCTAAAAAAACAAATGTAAACGTTTGAACCCAACGTGCACTGCATTATTGATTATATACATACATCTGTTACCTGTGATCAAACGGGATCTGATCTATGTGGATCTCAGAATGAAGACGATCCTGTAGAGGACATGTGACGCTACGGAACCGCGAGCTTCAGAGTCTCCACTAAACAAGGTCAGGAACGCTTTTCAAAATCCCAGTCTCGTATCGTAAAATAACAAATTATTAAAAATAGAGTAAAGAATATGGATATTGTATAGACAAATATTTATTTAGCAAAAACAATAATTCATACGACACATAAAATTATTAAAGAATTTATACATAGCCCAGGAAAACCATTTAATGTGAGATTTCATAGTAAAACTGTAAAGTGACAGGTTTAATGTAAACTTTTACAGTTTGACCATTGGGTTCACAGTTCTAGTATGGATTTTTTAATCATAATTTCTGGGTAGGGTTTTGCTGTGAAATTTCAAAGGGCATTTTTTTCCTGGGAATGCCCAACAACAAATAAATGAAAAACAGGCATAAATGGATTATATCAGACATCATTTGAATATTGCATATATCAGAGCAAATCTTTATAAATGTCCAATATCCAGCTTACTCTACGAATTATTTTGTGAATAGCATGAATTACCAAAAAGCAGTGATGGTTCTAGGTGCCCCCGTTGTAGAACCACCACTTTTTATTGTAACTGCATAAACTCCATTCATTCAAACGTTAATGAATAGCAATATCAATATAAATATCAATATACCTCACAATAAGATTTTATAATGTCACATTCACTCATTCATACTCGTTTAATAAAGTGCAGGAATGGCTTTAAACAGCAGCACAGTGCATAAGGCAGTTACCAACCTCAGACAGGGTGACAGTCCATCTCAAACACGCACACAATCGGACACTTGAGAGACTCCAGCTGACCTATCACTAAATATGGAAGACGATTACCCACAACGACAGAGGGAGAACATACAAACACCGGGCAATTTTATTATATATTTTATTTTATTTACCTGTTATTATATTTTTATGTTATTGATTGGTTATTATTTACCTAGTATTACTATTACTACAAAATTAATTCTTACAATTAACATCTAAGCCTTGGGTCTTGTTCCTCCCATGGTTTGTTCCTTAGAGATTTTAGGAACATTTAGGGAGTTTTTCCTTTCCACTGTTGCTCAATTTGTAGATTAGCCTAATAAGATAATATAACAGCCACATATAAAGATTAAAAAATACATAAAGCTGCGTTGACACAATGCTCCATCGTAAAAAGCGCTACATAAATAAATTGTAAGCTCCAATTTCTGTTTATGTATATGTATATAATTATCTATATTTATTTAAAAGTGGACTTAATTAGGAAACACAATAAACGTATTGGTGTTGTATTGTAAGATAAGTTAATTAAGATGATCTTAGTTCAAATAAGAACTCACTTTAGTTGGATCGGGTTCATGGGAAACCTCGCACTTTTACATTGAAGTATGTACACTATGCAACAATAAGGTGGGGTGTGAAAACGTTGGCGTTGTTGTCAGCAACAGTTGTTGTGGATTTTGTGTAAAAGCGGTTAGTTTGTAATAGATGTTTAGTTAATGGTTTTGTAGCTGTAGTTGTTTTATTACACATGTAAACACACTTAGCAAGCTCTTTAGCCTTATTCGCAGCTTCAACGTGTGTATAAACGGTAAATAGAAGACTGTCACCGCAGCAGCGGCGCCAAATTCAAATCTAACCAAACAAAAGATGCTTAAATGTAACTAACAGCAAAAAACTACACGGTGGAATTCTGCTTTAATAAGGTAGGTTTGTTTATTATATTATTCCAACATTACAGTCTGCTTAGTATAGCTAACTCGCTAGCCGTTCTCTTTAAATTGTGTGCTCTGAAAAAAACTACGCCATTTAAATATATTTTGAAATAAATATTGGACTCTTAGTGTCAAAGTGGTTATTGTATGTTTTAAACGTTGTATTCAATAATGTACTTCTTATGTTTGAGGTATTTTTTAAACCTGATTAGCTGCATCAAATCAATAATAGCTCAAGCCGTACCAAATTCAAAACAACACAAACCAGACATGAGTCAAATATTGAATCAGTTTGTTTAAAATTTCCAACATTTTTTAAAAACAAAAATAAAAAATACTAAAAGTTAAAGATTAATAGATTTTAATGTTACTGTTTTTTGTTGAGATGTGTATGGAAACTTTAAAATTAATATTTGCATAATAACAAATCAGAGGAAACATTAAAGTTTGTTTAATTTAAAGGTTAACTCTTTTCTAATTTAATTACCCCAATATCTTTAAGATGAAACCTTTTCTTTAACTATGTTTGTTTGTCTGTATATATATATATATATATATATATATATATATATATATATATATATATATACACACACACACACACACACACAC
>JAVSBV010000147.1:7426657-7445741 GCA_033117975.1 Parotocinclus spilosoma | reverse complement strand
GTAATATAATAATAAAATAGTTTGAAACAACAAACTGCGAGAAGCTAGTAGCGCGTGTGTAGGAGCGAAGAGCGAAGTTATGAACAACCTGTGGTGCTTAACCTGTCATAATAATATCAGAGGAAGTTCAGAGAGAATCCACTAAATCTCCATTTGTTTTTGCTCTTTTAACGGGACCTGGTTTACATTGTTTCTTCTGCGTATCAGTTAATTGCTGAAAGTTATTTATGTATTATCGTAGAAAAAGCCTTTGTTTAGGAATGTTTTTGCCATCTCAGTACATGATGATCTTTTCCAGTCTGTTCTTCTGGACGTGCAATCTGAGAAAGTGTAGTGGTGCATTGCAGAGATAGGGCACCAGCTGCTCTTTCAGTTCGATCTAAGGTGTGGTGACTCGGTCAGGATGGACCGCTTTCTATTGTCTTGCTGAAACATGCGCTGATTAGAGTGCCACTGGCTGTAGCAACAATCTCCTCGGTTACCCAATTCAAGCTCTGTGTACTCGTGTGATTTTTGGAGTTCTAATGCATTTTTATTTGGTATACCTTGACCTTCGAAGTCACTTGGATCAAATCAACACATGCTGGGCAGTTATATTCCAGGATTTACATCTCATGATTTCACCAAATGATAGGCACACTTATGTATTTGCCTGCACGTGTCTGCTATAAGATGGCTGAATAATGTAAAGTTTAAAGCTGAATGTTAACCATACAGCGGTTTCTCTAATGATATTGTAATCCAGTTGTCTCTCACCAAGCATGGTTATTGTCAAGTGTGTTTTGGCTCCATGTTTTTTCTGGGTGTATTGTAATAGAAATGCAGTCTGTTTCCCATTCAGTGCCCAGTAAAATCCCTTCCCTCCCCCAACACACACACACATCTCTTCTCTCATAGTTTTCTCTCTCGCTCTTCCCCTTTCTCTCCCTCACTCCAAAGGTTACTCCGCAATGCCATCGTGCACGGTTGCCCATAGTAACCAGCCTTGTTCACATCATTTATTCAGGAATGTGTGGACACACATGGGGGGAGAGCGCGACTCACTGTTAACCCTGTGTGTACTGGTCCAGACTCTCTGCCCTTCATATTTTTCTTTAAACAGAAGTGAATGTTTTCTCAGTTTCATAGCAGAGCTTGTAGAGCTCTTTATTTATATACAGCCATTCTTGCTCTGAAGTACAAAATACCCCAAACTACAGAAAACCAGTTGCCTCGCTGAAAATGTACAATTTATGTAATATCTGCAGAGGCAAAGTAATCTTTACTAAATGAACATATTACCAAATTGTTTACCCTTCTCTCTCTCTGACCATATGCATGTTGTTTTGTACACACGAGGATTTGTCTGGGAGGGGTTATTCCCGTTCTGTTTTCATTCAGTGTGCCTCCAAGCACAGCCATTTATAGACGGTGATGTCAGCACTATCTTTCATAGCCCAGGGCCCCCTTGGCAGATAATGTATGTAGTCTCAGATATTCCATTCCATCCCAGCAAATAAGATGGCAGCTGCTGCAGGCGTGTGCTTCCTGCCTCCTTCTGCAGATATTAAAGCTGTAGACATGAATTGATTTACTGTCTCACCCCCACCTCTTTTCTTTTTCTTGCTTTTAGCTTTTCTTTGGTGCAGAGAAGCTGGATCGTATGGTCCTTTCAGCTTGCTACAAATCTAAATTTATAGCATTACTTTGGTTGTATCATGCAGCCATGTAGCTTGCACTGTGGCCAGATTTGATTTTATATACAAGGAGCTTGATTTGTTAAAGAACACTACATTGCAGTGTTTGGGGTTATTTTAAGTATAGGCTTCCCATATACACGGCTCATTGCAATTACGGGATATTCTTTTGAAATATCCCCAAATTTCTGGGAGCAGTATATAACCCAGTATCAGCTCATAAGATGGAGTGCAGGGTCTTCTTTTGACTAATGACATTGTGTCCGTTTTGGCTAGGTTCCAGTCTGATGTTTTTTATTTGCTTGTAAAGGACTTCAGTTTCTACTGGAATTCCAATTTGCATTTCAAGTCCCCCTTGAGGGCCAGCCTGTTAGAGCTTCCTGTCGTTTCCCGCCTGAGTTGGTGTGGGATGGGTGGGGGGTTGCTTTGGGGGCTCTGTAAGAGGGGTGTTGTTTTTGAGCACATGGAAACGGACTATAGGGCACCATGGTGACTCTTTCAGTCTTGTAAAAGCTCATAGCTTTCTTTTTAGGTAGATTTCACTTGATCCAAGCTGTTAAATCAAGGATGGACCAAATATATTGTTCTCACACACACACACACACACACACACACACACACATACACACACAAAAAAATTATACATATATAATTATACTATTACTATACTATTAATTATATTATAGCAGTATACCTGCCCAAGCACAAAAGATTTACTAAAGAGCTAAACAACCTGTGCTTTTTCTTTTAGTTGCATTTAGTAATAGCTACACAACTTGCTTTTCTACATTTAGTAGTAAAAGGCAATATTATGGTATAGAGTATATTTTGAGGCCCTTGTGGTTCTTTGTAAGGTTGAGCTATAAGGAAGGAAATGGTTAACTGTTCAGCATGTGGCTCTGAAGTGCTTGGCAGGCAGGCTGGAGAAATGGAGCCCCTTTCATTCCTCTGGGTTGTTTACGCGGCTCTCTGGCAGCCATTTTAGACTGTAGCTCTGCTGCCACAGGCGCAGGAGTGGACTCAAGTTTCTGAAGCTTTCGCAGTGCACCGAGTTCAGTTCAGCAGCTTGTCCCCTCATCACTTTCCTCTTGGGGGGCTTCGGTTTTTCCCCTCCACTGAACCTCCTTCATTCCACAAGCTGGCCTTGACCCTGTATTTGGAAAGCTGTCTATCTCAGAACTGAGCACTGCATTGTTTATCACTTTCATGTTGCTTAGCGTTTGAATGACTAAGCTGTTATTAATCTTTCGTGTTTTTTAGATCTGCTTTGCCTAAAAAGGAGTCTTGTCCTCTGCTTTCATTTCCTGCCTTTCTGTACTATTGATCACAGCTGCAATTGAAAGTATTAGCTTGGCCTGTGTTACAGAGATCTGCTGAACAAAGGCTTGTGCTTGAGTCACTGTTTCATTGACCTTGCTCAAATAAGTGCTGATGAGCTTACTGTGTTAACGCTATCAACTGTTAACAGTTTGAAAACTCTCATGAAGTGAAAACCTCTTTGCTGACCTTGTTTGTGTTTGGGGGCGGAGAAGGCAGGTTGTCTGACAGAGAACAAAGTATTGTCATTATGCCTTGCTGACAAAGACTGATACCAGCTGTTCTTGTGTCGTTTGGGTCTTGGTGTTATTTGCATTACTCAGACCTATGTGTCAAACCTTTGAAATTTCATTTCAACCTGTCAGCGGAATTGGCTAGGCCTTCTGAGTAGCTGTAATTAAGTATTTAAACAAACACCAAAAAACCCCGGTGCATTTCACTTGTTAGTCCTACTCCTTCCAAAGGATGCCATCCTAAGAAAGTTGCCTGCACTTTACTTAACGTAGTTAATGCTGTTGTTGATCCTTGGAATTCTCTCTTTTAGGGCTCGCCAGGGTAGATAATCCTGATCTGCATATTCGGTTTGGCACAGTCCCCGCCTTACCATTTGCCATTCCTGATGCAACCCTTACCATTTTTTCTGGCTTTGGACTGGCATGACGAGTGCACTCTTAGTGGTTGGGGCACCTTCTCTTTGCAAACCCCACCTGGTATTTGTATGACAGTTTTTCAGCAGCTGGCCATTTACCACTGAGTCTGCCCCTGCAGTCTAGTCAATGAACCCGGATTAATCCTGACCATGTAAGCAGATATGGTTGACCTTTTTCTCAATCAATAAGCTGTTTATGCCATTGTAGTGCTAACACTCATTTGTTGATCTAGATGTGAGCACAAAGACATTATTGATGTTTCTTCCGGTATGATGAGAACTGCAGGTGATTTATGCACGGCTTTAGGTATTGCAGCAAATTGTTTTTGATCTCTGGAGTCTGAGGTAGACTTTTGATTTTAAACCAGCATTTTAGGAAGGAATCTTCTTCTGTCTTCTGTGTATAGTGAGAGACGTTACCTAGGATTGAAATGTTGTAGTTTTTAATGGTTATTTGTTTGTTTTAGTCATGTGTATTCTACATATAGTGAGGCAAGCGTGTAGAGCATGGTGCGCTGATAAAGGAACTGGATTGTAAACCCAATGATGACAGACGTCAGTGGTTACGGTTTCTGCCCTAATACCGTGTATATAGATGGGTGCAGTCGTAGTTCAACCCCCCCAAAGAGTCACCTGGCCTTAGTGTAAATACCCTTTTCCAGCCCCCAGACCCATATGTTGCGTGAATGGTTGCTGTGATGGTGCTTCATTATGAAGTGTTATGTGTCTCAACTGACTGCAGATGTGCCAGACTTCCCCTCACACATCCTACTACAAATATACAAATAAAGTAAGAACGTGTCTGAGAATTGCTTTTTGCACGTTTTTCTGTCTCACTCAGGTGGTGGTAGAATTTGAAGATCTAAAGCCCTTTGATGCATCATTTGCTGGGTGGTTACCAAAAGTAGATGTAGAAAGAAACAGTAGTAATGCAAGTCTTGTGAAGAGATTGCTGTTTAAAGGCTGGAGTGCAAGGTACACTTATTGCTGGGAAAAACAGAACTGTCCCACACTTAACTGACTGAGAACACCATTTCATCATGTCTCTATTGTTATTGTCTTTCTTGATTGTTACTATAGTTTAGCATTTTTTGTGTTTTTGGTTTTCAAACTGGGTTGACTTAATAGATTTAGAGGATTTAGTAGGTAAAATAAAATACACGAGCAAATGTTAAATTTCTTTTTTATTCAGAAGGTCACCTCATATTTTCAGATTCAAGTTTCTTGCCAAATGACTGCACTGATAAGAATTATTAGGACATAGCTGGCCCGATGCTTTAATGTTACCTACATAACATTTTGGCTATTTGGGTATATTTAAGGATTTGTTTGTGATTAAACAAATCCCTTAAAATAAAATGTGTATTCATATGTATAGACTCACCTACTGATATTTGTATACCAGCTACAGTTCATTATACTATAGGTAAGTTACTGGCCTGTTCACAATGTTAATTACTTTTCAAGGAAATTAAAAAAAATGCATCAATAGAAAGTATTGCAAACATCATGCAAGATCAGCCAGAAGTCAGTAAATGTTAAGTAGCTTATATAGTTTTAGATTTGAGAGAATATACAGGTAGTTGAGGGACAAATAAGAGTACTAGTTACAATAGGACAGGCACAAAGACTTTTAAACTCTATTAACAGCTTGTTACAAATGCATAGCAAAAACTTACAAGTAACTTGCATAAAAACACTCTAAAAACATCGACCAAGTTAGAACAGTCTCTAGTCCAAACGTGAGCTAACGAGCAAGTACCTCTACTTCTGGGTCTGCAGCATTGCATTTGCACGCTGTTTATGGCTGCAGCCATATAATTTAGCCTTATAATTTATTAGAATTGTTAAGAACTCAGTGAACAGACATTGATGGGAGGGTCATTAATCTGTGCTGACCTGTATGTAGAATTTGCGTGCAAACTAATAATGCTATTATCATCAGATTTTGGCACTTGTAAACTGTAAAATGTATGAGCGATCTTATAAAGCCAGATGGATTGTTGAGAGTTGAGATACTCAATGTAAGTAACCTTTTTAAGATTCTTTTCTTTATTTCTACAAATTTGTATCACAGGTATCACAAACTTTCACTTTGCATACCAGCTTATTCTATTTCACTGTTATGGAGGGTGAACTGGGCACAAGACATCAATGCATATTAGACAAGGGCACATGTCCACACACACTTCAAAACCTCAGAGATACCAGTGGGCTTTATGCATGACTCTGGAATATTTGGGGGGAAACAAGTACCAAGAGGAGACCCATGTAGGCACAAGGTGAACATACAAACTCCATGCAAGCAGCAATCGGACTGGGAACCTGGTCCCTTAAGCTGTGCGACGATGGAACTGATATGGATTAGTCATAGTTTCCTCAATATGTTGATTGGTTTGGAGCAGTAATATGTGATTTGAGACACAGGCGTTTTTTTATGGTTTAGATTTGCTTATGTTTTATATTCAGTTGCAAGAAATCGAGTGAAAAATCAGCAATTTGTGTAACGTCAAGATGAGGTGTTTAATTGCATGTGTAGTTTAATAATTAGCAACGCCTTCTCTGACATTTCCCCTCAAATGTCACAGCAGTCTGACGACGAGCGTGGCTCGTAGCTAGATGTCATCACTCACCAAGTCGTGAGAATGTTTTGGGGGGACTGACTTGTACTTTAAATAGAATGCCAATGAGGGTGCTCATGGCTTGATTGGCATCAGCAATGTATAATTCCACTTCAGCCCCCAGGATTCAGGGGGAATCTGTGTTCTGATTACTAATCAGCCAACATGGCAACTTTTCCCACTCCTCCTGCTGCTTGTCCTCCAGGAAAGCGGGAGCAGCTCACAGCTGCAGGGACTGTCATGAACCACTGCACGACCAGCCTGAACCATTCAGAGAGAGGAAATGGGGGGTGAGAGAGAAAGAAAGATGAGCCAGTTGCCATGGAGACGACAGCATGGGGCAATGCTGATTGGATGCAAGGTCTCGCTGTCGCGCTCTCTTTCTCTCTGTTAATACTCAAAAGATTTATATTTTTCTATTTCTGTCCCGCTGAATGACAGACTAATTTATGCATTCTGTGCCCTGTGGTCCAAGGGAACATAGGGGAGTAGGCGTTTAACGTCTGGTTATTGCCGCATATAGGACGGAGGCGAACAGATCTCGAATCTTCCTTTTTGATATATGTTGTCGGAGGAAATGCAAAAACCTTAAGTTCTATCCATCACTACAGATGCAGCATAGTTACAAGATGGGCTTTTTTTCTTGGTTTCATAACAACACCGAGACAAACAGTGCTGTCAGTGACTTCTGTGCTCGTATCATGCTAAGTTTAGAAAGAGGGACTTTTTTCCTAACCAGTTAACATTAGTGCAGATATTCTAGACTGGATTTGTGTGTTTTCTAGTGAGGTTGCCTCATAGCTCCAGAGATCCCTGGCTCCATTTCCTGTCTGTATTCTGCCTTTGTGGAGTTTACATGTACTCCCAAAATATGTGTGAATTTCCTGGGGGTGCTCCACTTTCCTTACACATTCCAAAGCCATGCATTAGATAATTGTCTCTTAATTTGTCTCTTAGATAAGTGTCTCTTTTTCTTGTGGACTTGTGGGGGAAAAAATATTTAAAAAAAACCCCAAAGACCTACATTTACATTACATTTACTGCATTTAGCAGACACCCTTATCCAGAGCGACTTACAACTTATACAGTTTTACAATTCAAGCAATTGTGGGTTAAGGGTCTTGCTTAAGGACCCAACTGTGTGTGTGTGTTTGTTTGTTTGTTTATATGTGCCCTGAGATAGACTAACCCTGTCTTAAGTTGGTGCCCGCCTTCCTTCCTGTGCTGCCGTTTAGCCCCCGGCTCCCTGCGACTCTGAATTGAAAATGAATGAATAATCTGGGGAATTGAATTTAGATTTCAATGTTTGTCCAAGGTTAACAGTAGTCTGACTGTGTGCACCAATACATTCCTTATTCTTCTCCCCTCAGTGAGCATGTTTTACAGCCAGATATTCCGTCCTACATTTTCCAGTTTACAAAAATACTGGATTAGAGCCAGAGGAAAAATTAACACGTGTGTGTGTGTGTGTGTGTGTGTGTGTGTGTGTGTGTGTACAGGTTTTTAGTCAAGTAGCAATTTGTAGGCATAGAAGCCAGACGAAAATACCTAAACAGGACAATATGTAGTGCAAGCTGGATATGATAACAGGGTATGTGGTTACAATACACAGGACAGTACATACACTTCGTACACGTTAGATTTGAAACCAGCACCTTAATGTGACTCGACAGAAGACTCGCCAGTAGCTAGTACTGTGACCTCTAACAGCAGTACACAACGAATGGTGTTGATGTATAGTCAATTACGTGAAGTGGCATAGTAATCAATGTTTTTCTAATTTAAAATGCATGGCACGTCCACGGAGGGAGTTGAAAAATTTTGCAAATTGAGTCATAGCATTTAGTTCACGGTGGAGATCAGAGGCCTTATTCATGTCAGTGAAACGATGCCAGCATTTTAATGCTTATGATTTGCTCATGCAGAAACACACTTTGTGAGCTACTGTCAGGAGGACTCCTGCTGGTCAGAGTGCAGTAGTGCACAGTGCCTCTTAGATTTTTCGACATTTTGCTGACATAATTACCTCCTTGTGTTTGATATTGTAATAGCTTGTTGCCTTTTATGGAGAGTGACTCAGCTCCTCTCATCCACCCTCCTATTTCAGCATGAAAAGTGCACTTATTCCATACTTACATATACCAGATGCCCCTATCCAGAGTGACTTACCCCTAATGTACAATTCAAGTGATTGTGGGTTAAGGGTCCTGCTGAAGGGCCCATTAGTGGCAGCCCTGGGCCTTCTGGTCAACTGTCCAGTCCCCTAACTCCTGTGACACCACAGTCTTTTCTGTGTAATAATCTTCTTGGCCTCGGCAAACCATACCGGTTATTTATTCATTTTTTATTTTTAACAAGTCATCACCCAGACTGCTTTAGCCAGATGGCTAACATAATATATAGTGTGCCAGGTTGCAAATGGCTGCTCCAGTCCAGGCACAGATGCTGCACTGTTGAGGGTGGCTATTCTGCTCCAAGTCCCTCTTCCTTCACAGTGATTAATGAAGCTTCAGCTCACCTAGCTCTTCAGTCAGCCTCTGCAGGCAGCCTCCATCTCTCAGGGCCCGGGCAATATTTCCTTCACCTAGCCAGATTTATAATAGGCAGCAGTGCATATTTATGAAGTACACCCCCATTTTCACTTACCGGCTTTGTTTTACTTTTAGTTAATGTCCAGCACCATTGCATTAATAGTGTGCCATTTTTCAACCAGTAGGAACCAACACTCTGTTGTGCATCTTGGTATATGAATAAAAGGCAGCACTCTCTGGGTGTTTTTCAGGGTATCCAGGACTATGGTTGTTATTGAGGGTAGTACACCTCTGTTACTTCACATGTTAGCACTGCAACATATTGATATTATTGTAACACAAAGTTTCAAACAGTGTATATATTTGCCATCATCATAAGCTCTATGACTTAAATTCTGGGTGTTGAATTTGTGTACATGGATATGCTGGCTGCAAATGTGGCCCTAATATGGCAGAGGGAGGGCAGTGAGACAAATATACACTGCTTACATAAATTATATTTCATTATGGGATATTTTATTTTGAAATAGCCCCTTATTTTTGTGAGCAGTCTGTCCTCTGCTAGGCCTCTAAGCCTGTCAAAGGTGCAACACCCTGCCTATAGGTCAAAGTATATTAGGTATTACTAGTTCTTACCATGGGGATTATCACTTTTACTGTCAACCATTCTGACCTGCACTTGTTCTTATACAGAATAGCACATACTACCATGAAGCTTGCTCTTAATGGAAGAGGAAATTCAGGTTAACAATCACAAGCCTGAATATTCAAATGACTTTTTAAACATTTTTCAACCTAATCTTTATTTGCTGTATCTGTAGCCTTTGAGAAATAACCAAGAGCAGTATTTTTGACACATTGCCTTGTACATGTATACACCGTTTAATGTCCATTTGATAAACAGCCATTCACTTTAATGCCCATGGTCTTCAGAATGATAATAAATCTTAATAGGAAATAAAAAGCTCTTTCTTTTTTTTTTAGCTCTTGGTGTAGCAGCTGTGAACAGATTCAAATTGGCAAATACACCGTGCTGCCTGTAACTATAATGTTACCAATGATGTTACTACCGTGTTGTACTGTACAGAAATCTAAAGACCAAATTTGACTTAATAATTATTACTGGTGGCATGGTGGCACAGCCTCACAGCTCCAGTGTCCTTGTTTAATCTCAACCTCTGCAAGCCTTCCCAGTGTCTGCTTGGGTTTATTTCAGATACCCTGGTTTCCTCCCACAGTTCAGAGGCATTCATTAGGTTGATTGTGCTAAATTGGCCCGATCTGAGCATGTAAAACTAGTTTCAATCAACCTCCAGTCTGCCGTTAACTAGCCACTGATGCTGAAAGCGTCAAAAGTAACAAATCAATATAAATAAACTTTAGAATGATAACAGATAATGCCTATCTTAATTTCTTATAATGTACTGGCAGTGTGTTATCATTGTTTTGTTGCACTCAAATTTTTTTCTGCAAGTTACTCGTGTTTGTGTGGATGGCTTTTCGCAATTTTCACAACTACCTGTATATTCCTTCTCAACTATAACTATATAAACTAGTCCACCAGCATTTGTTTCATTTGGCTGACCTTCCGTGTTGTTCGAAATACTTTCTATCAAAGTATTTCCTGTTTCACAGATCATAATGCAGACATTAAACTGTGCATACCTGAGAACATCATAACTGAGAATATGACTGGAAGCCTATCATGCAAATGACAGTGGTGTTGAGTCATTTAGTAATTGTTTATGCACAGCATGTATTTAATCAAAGAAAATAACATATAGAGCTTTTCATCTACACTGATGAATCAAAACATGATGACTAATCACAGGGCAGATAACAACCTTGTTATAAGTGTGCTTGTCAGGGTCTGGGATATATTAGACGGTAAGTGAACAGGCACTACCTGTAGTCAACATGTTGTGTGCAGGAAAAAAGTTGACATGTAAAGATGTAAGCGGCTTTGACAAGGGCCGCATTGTTATGCCCTAATGGCTAAGTTGAAGCATCTCTGAAAAGGAAAGGCTTGTGGGGTGCTACCGTTCCACAGTGGTACCTTACTGACAGTGATCCAAAGAGTCATGAGCCATGAACCGCAAAGCTGTTAGCTGAGCGAGGGCAATGAAGGCTATGCTGTCTGGTCTAAACTGACAGAAGAGCTACTGCCTGACAAGCCACAGAAATGTTTAAAGCTAGTCATGGAAGATTCACAACACACAGCATAGAAGTGTAGGTGTGGTCAACCACTCCTATACCAAATTTAACCAGTGTCCAGTTTTTAAATGCCTACAATGGATTTGTGAGCGTCAGAACTGGATTTTGGAGCAATGGGAGAAGGCTGTCTGTTTAAGTCTTGTGTTCTTTTGCATCCTATTGTTGATCAGTTGTGCACACCGTTTTCCTGGGAAAGTGTTGGCATCAGGGTGCATTGTGAGAAGAAGACTGCTGGCAAACCCTGGCCAGCCAGTGTGGAAGACAATTGTGTCACATAACTCCAATTGCCACCTAACTAAAGGAATGTTCTGGGTTCAAACCATAGTTCTACCAAGCTACCGCTGTTGGCTCTTTGAACAAGGCCCTTTACCTACAATTGCTTGGGTTGTAGGATTGTATCAGTTGTAATGTGCATTCTAAATGAAGAAACACTATAAATGTAATAAACAAAGCAATACCAAATACATTGAACAACAAGGCAAGTGGGGTTTATTTGGACTGAGGTCGCTCAGCAGTTAAGGTACTATGGATATGGATCAGAAGGTCCAGGATTCAGATCTCATCTTTGCCAATCTGTCATTACTGGAAACTTGAGCATTACTTAGACTGTAAAAATATCAGTTGTAAATTAATTTGGATAGGGCCATTTGGTAAATGACGATGTAATATTTGGTTGTGGACTTAAATACAGTATTTTGTATGGGACTGTGGTAGCCTAGTGGCTGAGCAAGGCCCTTAACATTTTTTTTCAATCATATTTTTCACAAAGTTTGCTGCATCTGTATTTATGGTGACAATTTGTAGATTGTGACCATTGCTGTTTCCAGCATGATGTCATAAGTCAAAATTGATAACCAATTGGCTCTGTGAACAAAACATTGTCATTTTGGGTCCTTGGCAAAAGAAATTCCCCTTCGAGAACATGGTCAAGCCTCAAAAAGAGGATGGAAAAACAAAAACCACAAAGTCTGTGATTAACTCCAAGCACTGATTAGACAAAAATGGGTTGCCATCATTCAAGATTTTGCTCAAAAGCTGATATCCTGAATGCCAAGGTGGATTTCAGAAGTCCTAAAGAACAGTCAGCAGTGTAAATATTAAGTATTTGTACTTATTTATTAAGTACCAGTATTCAACAAAAAGTAAAAAAAATGGAATTGAAATAAAGTGCTTATAATTGTACTTAATTATACCATATAAAAATATGATTCCAAAATGTGAAAGCCAAAAATTTGTGCCATTCACAAAACATTTGGCCATTACTGTAGATGCAAAAACCTTAAAGAATTACTTTTTGTGCTACATTATTTGACAGTTGTCAAAGTTGGTTCTCTGTTCTATCTTTATTTTATTGTTGATTTTCCCTTATGTGTATTATGGGCATTTATTCTTGGTATCCAGTAACCCCCAGTACGTTTTCATTATAGTAACCCTTAAGTAAGCAGGTTTTCTGTATAAATGTTATATTAAACCTTATCGTATTTCTTTAATTATAAACACTACAGTAGCAGTTGTTTCTGCTTGTGGTGATGCTATTTAGGCTAAAATCATCTGTGACAGGTTTAAATGCAGTGAATAACCTCGTGTGTTCACGCGAGCCACATTCTGTTGTGTGTCTGGCTTCTGTTGGTGCTGCTGCAGTTTATCGTTCCGGTCTGCTACCCTTTCTGTCAATGGCTAGGCCGTGGGGGAGGAGCAGCGCAGGACGTCGTTCTGATGTGACGAGCTGAGATGACATGGACAGAAAATAGCCCCTCGTCTCGCTTGCTTGCTCTCTAAGCCCCTGACCGAACTCACTTTGCTGTTTTGAGGAAAGCAGCCAATCACAGACCACTCTGTTGCTAGGTACTGGCTCACTGCCCCTTCGCCTAAGCATGCTAATATAGTGCGGGCACATCTCCTCTGTGAGATGAACATGCTCATGCCGTGGATGGAAAAGCATAGCAGACTTTCGTAAAACGAAAAGAGGGGAGAGAACCTGGAAGAACGAATGGAAGGCTGACTGCTTCTCCAAGGCAAACGTTTGGCACCACAGAATGAATCATCCTGGCCAAACTAGCTGGTAGTGGATGAGCTTCTCCATGCTGGGGTGACTTATACAGTATATACATAAACTGTCTGTCACATAGTGAAGCTTCTTTTACATAAAGAAATTGTCTCTTTTGTCCTACTTTTTCCTCTCTGCTATGACCTTCATTTCCAAACAGCGGGTTAAATAAGCCCTGTTTTAGATAGCCTGCAGACCAGCCTCACTCCTCCCTCTTGAACGTGCTTTCTGTGGCCATGAAGTCAATCTTAATTGCACTCCAGCAGCTCAACATCCTCCTGCTTAAATCCTCTTGCAGGGGTAATATACAAATATACAAAAAAAGGATTAGTGCTTTGTCTCTGGCTGCACATTTTAAACATAATTAAAGCCAGCCAGGCTTTGTTTTCTATGTCCTTTATCAGTTAGAGGTACTTCAGGAAAAAAACATGTCTATTTAAAACTTGTGCTTCTGGTTGGTAAAAACCCCAGTACACAGGATATACCTAGCAATGCCTTGTTATTTGTAGTATTTTTAGAGGTTACATGAAAGTCCATGTTTGAATATCCCAGATCTCTGTGTACCCTGTTTGGATGCTTTAGGTATAGCTTCAGTAGTGAGCTGTCTTTTTGATAAATCAAGGTGACTGACATGGTTGGACAGCAGGTTTGAATAACAAACTCCACGAAATCCCAGTCCAGCCCCATGCCCACGAGCATATCAGCATGCACAACATATCTCCAACGCTTTACTGGAGAAAAAACCTTTACATTAATCAAAAAATGCATGAGCTTTGTAATAGGAGGAATAAATATTAATGAGGAGCTTGGTCTGGGCCAGGCGGATGTGTTTTAATAACAAGCGTATGTGGTAATGTGGGTAGAAGGGGATGCAGCCACTGGGGCACAGGCCAGTGAGGAGAATACTAATGCTGCTCCATAGCTCAGGTTCCTCTCCGTCCCACTGGGTACCCGAGAATTTTCATGGTGCAAGCTGTACATTGTGTTTCTGAAACGACGTGTGTGACAGTCTCCGCTGAGCTCTGTTGTGTGTATTATATTGTGTGCATGGGAACACTTTTTTTTGTCTTTGCCATTGTGTGCAGAAGGATGCTATTGTTGCATTTACATGCAAAATTGATTGCACATGTTGTTGTGTGGACTGTCGATTCTTTTTTTCCGCTGATAAGGTCCTGGCGTCTCATTTGGAGCTGTTCTAGTATTTTTAAGTCAAAAAAAGGGGCTGGTTCTCAGCCAGTAAACATGGTCTGGTTACAGTATCAGAATACTGCTGATGTGGATCAAAGAACATATGGTTGTGGTCTGTTGAGGTCTTGGGAGTGGTGTCTGTAGAGTCTTACAGAATCCGATGGGTCCCCCCACAAATTTCATATTAGGTTTTTGTTATTTTCCACCAAGGATTGGCACCCTGCCTAGTGTTGTTCCTGCCCTGTGTCCTGTGCTGCCAGCTAGGAACTGGCTCTCCTGCGACCGTGTTTAGGATCATGCAGATAAATCAGTGTCAGTGTGTGTTTTGATGTTATATTTGTTTTAATTTATGAAAAGTTATGAATATCCATAATTAATTGATTTTGACTGATAACTGAGAATTGATTGAGGAGGAAAAAAAAGTACTTTATTAGTAAAAATAAAATGGATCTAAACTTTCCTTGAGCTGCTCCACACAAAGTCTGTGGAAAAACAGTTAAACACTTCATGATTACTTTGTTGTGAATTAGGAAAATCACACAAATGATTACGTAACAATTTGGCATAATAGCTTTATGGAAACACAGACTGGTTGTAGAAATCTATTATTTTGAAGTTTTTAATAATGCAATCTGAACTGTCATTGCAGAGGTACAGAACTGTGCAAAATTCTTCTCCATATCATATTGTAGACAATTGTATATAATTGTATATAAAAATATCACCCTGTTCCTCTTTTTCAAAAACTGGTTACTTGGCTGCTACCCTTCAAAAAAAATGGCCGAACATCTTCGGACTACAGAAGGGCCAAATTTGCATCCTGATGTGCTGCTGTTGCCCAAGTATAAGTTTAATCTTTTCCACTAAAGCTATAGAAGCTTTTTCTGTTTTGTTTTTGATTGTTTTAGTACTTCATACAAATTTCCTGTGTATTTTCTGGTTGTATTCAAATATAGTGACTGAGAAATATTTACATTTGGTTGTTATATAATTGGTAAAACAATGGTATATGTAATCTGATAGTGGACTAAGACTTTTGCACACTACTGTATGTTAGTTTTTTCCTGAACAGAATGTATGTTGAACATGGCTTTGTGAATGTATAGTCTCTGCACTGACTGGTCCATTATGCTACTCCTCAGAGATTCAGAGTTGGCCCATGTGGGGTTCTAAACTAAATGTCAGCACTGCCCACAGATTTTCCCTACTCACAGACCTTGACTCTACTGAAATGTCACCATCTCCACTTCACTTTGTCCCAGAAACTGTGGGATTGAATAATATTTACACATGAACGTAGCCACACAACATGTTCCTGCTTCGTGTTGCTTTGGTATACATATGTATTCTATTGTCTTTCAATTCACTGACAGATCAGGGGACTGTTAAGGCCATGGCAGAAGCTTGGTTTTGTGTTCAGTAAACCATCAGTGTTGTGGTGGGCAGTATTTATCCAAGGGAATACCGGCCACAGGCGTAAGCAGGCCCTGAATTGAACATTGGTCCATTTCAGTTTTCAGTAATATTGAATTGAGTTAACTTTAAGCTTTGTTTTGGGTAATTGTTTTGTACTAGCCACACTGGTACACAATATCTTGACATGTAGATAATTCATTCTTCCCTTTGGCTTTTAAGTAACACCAAAGCAGGAAAGAAAATAAAATAAGGGAAATAGAAAAAAAGACTACAATTTTTTACATTAAAATATGAAAGTCAGACTGAGCTAAAGAGTGGAGACGAATGCAGATAATGATCAAACAGTTTGGGTGTCATGCTTAGAACCTTCTGTACACTTTTAAAGCACGTCCTTGGTTTTTGAATAGTATGCTTAATTGTTCTGTGTTTGTGAAAGCTTTTCTATACGTGCTTTCTGACTGCCATTGTGCTCTCTATTAAAGATGCTGTTTAAATGCCAACCTGTACCTACCAGTACTGACTGCTTTTAAAAGGGGTTTAAAAAGCAACATGATGTGATTAAGGAACTGTGGAATATGTGAGAGGAATCACTATGCTGGTAAATGGGGCAATATTTTATAGTCTCTAGAGACATTAGACTAGCGATCTCTTATCACTGTTCAATAACGTTCTGATTACGTATTAGAAACAAATAAACAAACCTTTTGCTTTTGCTAAAGTAAGTGCTTGAGGTTACTTTCTGTCTTGGTGTGACTTTAGGGACGGTGAGCGATTGAATTGAGCTATACGTTTTGTAACTCAGGTATTGCAGTCAGTAGCAGTATCCTCTCCTACAGGACCTACACAGAATCTGTCCTGCAAAATTGCTTTTAAATTACATTTGCTGGACTTTCCCCTAGATTTCCATCTATATCAGCGAGACAGTAATATTGAATATCTATTTGGGATATCCACTTTCAGCCAGTTTTAAGCTGTAGCACTTTGCAACACAGAGTACATGCTAACAAGATCTGGAACAGTTTTTTTTTCCTCACCTGCTCTGTGTGATTCCAAGTTTAAATCCAGGCTTAGTCTTTGAATACAGTTAAGTGACATCGGTATTTATAAAACTCTTAATCCATATCAGTGATGCTTTCTTTTTCATATCTGCTTAGTTCAGTTCAAGATCGCAAGGAGTCAGGGCTCAATATGAGAACCAACCCTAGACAGGGTGCCAGTCCATCGCATGGCACATACTCACACACACGCTTACAGTTTTGGTGTAATGTCATTGGAACTTATCGGGAAACCCGAGAACCCAGAGAAAACCTGTGCACTCCACACAGTTGGAGCCCAGACCAGGAATTTCAGCAGGGATCTCTGAAGGCTGTTAGGCTAAAGAACAAGCAATTGATATGCCATGTTGTTTTTATATTTGATGTGTGAGTTTGAACGAACAACGAAAACAGTGAATGCAAATGTATAATCACTCTTCTGCATTTATGAAGACAGGGAAGACATATAGATGACTGCCTGCCTGCAAGTTAAATGCATCTTATATATCCTACATTGATACAAATATCTAACACTGCTACTTTTCTCACACTGCAGTTCCAGGTATAAGATGGTCAGCTGTAGCATTGAATGCAGAAGCCACATGTGCCGCAGCTGGGCTATGCGAGAGCTGCTGGCACTCAGGATTGTGGGTTTATGTTTGTGAGATGGCATTTAGATGACAGAGAGGGTCATCCAGCAGCTGTGCACTTGCCAGCTGACATAATGGATGATGGCTGTCCCTGCCAAAAAACCACAAACACGAATCATGTGACCTAAACCATTGTGCTACTTCCCACAGATGCTTCTAAATCAGTGGGTTTTTGGTAAACAGCCAGGTAAATATATTATCTATGCTGTAACTGCAATGTTTATTTTAATGCTTGCTCTAAGCATAACAGGCCACATTTGTTAGAATGCGTTTTATGGTTTAGTGTTTATTTTGTTCATTCATGTGCATTACGTGATATAAGTGTGTGGACTCCCAGACGAATGCTTGTTGCAACTCCTTCCAAATCCATGTATACTAAATGCCACTTTAGTAAATGCCACTTTTCTTTATAAATGTTTTTATGTTTTACCTTTGACTACAATGGAAGAGTACACATGTTTTGGTGAAGAGTTAATTGAGAATATGCCTGGCAAATGTTTCAATTGTGCTCTGTGGCTGTGATTTCCATTTCGTTTATAAGCGGCGTTTGAGCCAGTGTCACCCACAGATGGTGAAGTCGCGTCCCATGACAGTGGCACAGGGTGGCTGAATTTAGTTTGCGGGCTAAAGCTGAATATGAATTTGTTTGCACTCATTTAAGTGCTTTCAGTAACTTTAATAGAGTTTGTGTGTATGGAGCATTAAACATGACCCAGCCACTTGGGGTTTTTTATGAAACTGCCAACATTTGCATACACTGTTTAGTGTATATACTGATCTTATTTTGCGTATTCTTGTTTGCTTGCCAGCTTCTTAAGCATTTTGAAGAAGTTGTATTGCCTAACACAAATGTGTCCATATTGTACTTTTGATCCATGTTGCACCATGGTTCCCGGAGGAATATAATTTCATTGCACTGTGTACTTGTGTTCAGATTGAATGACAATAAAAACCCCTTTGACATTTTTGACTTTGACAAAACAACTGGGAAAGTGTATCCATGTGTGAGCAAGTCCACACATCTATGTTGTAAATTCATCGCCACAGTTACCTTCCTCTGAAAAAGCAGTTCCACCTTTAAGAGGGAAACTTGTACAAATGTAACGCTAGGAATTAGCTGTGGGTACAGATACATAAGGTAGCATAATCTTAAAAATTAGATAGACTTAAAAAATTAGATATAAAGACTTAAAAATCAATATATTTATAAGCAACATAATGCAAAACTGAACAACATGTTCAAAAATAGATATTATTGTCTGGCTATGAGCATGGTACCAATAAGCCATTATTTTAACCATTAATATGCATACTCTGGCCATGATGAAGACTATACTTTTTTCCATATTGGTAGGTGAGCTTACATTTTACACAAAAACAGCTTACATAGGTGTTGGTGTCAAAAATTAGATAATTGCTATTTCAAAGCAAAATATAGTCGAATCTGGTTAATTGAACCACCGGTTAATGGGACCAGCCACTTATTCGGACCAAATCCTTAAGTACCGAAACAAATCCTATTATATACGTGTATTGTTATTCACTTATTTGGGCCAAAATTCCACTTAATCGGACCAAAGAACGTGAGAAAAATAAGCCACAAGTCGTATCAGCAATTTATGGGAGGATTTTTGGGATCCCCGGGAGAATTTATGATTTTATTAAAAGGTCAGGAAATCAGAAAAGTTGTGTTGACAAGAGCAAAACCAGCGGGAGGTGAACACGCCCACCACTTTCTTGA
>JAVSBV010000147.1:7410215-7424145 GCA_033117975.1 Parotocinclus spilosoma | reverse complement strand
CTTGTAACATAGGGCATGTTCGTTTAATCGGACCAGCCGGTTATTAGGACCAAAACCATCGCGTCCCGATGTGGTCTGGACTGGAATCAACTGTATTAAAATGAACAGTATATAATGTTGTTCACTTGCCATGGTGTTACTCTGAAGCATTTATCTTTTAATTTTATAGTTAGCTATGTTTATGAATATCCTGAGGTTAGTTATGCTTCATACTGTCAAAATATACATACAAAAATGTTGTCCACTACTCATTATTTCTTTCAAAATGTGAGGGTACTTGTGCAATGGCTATATGACTATTGTTGATGTAACCTTGAGTATAGATGTAATATTTTGTGTGTTGCTGTAATGGCCATCAATGTTAATGGTGATGTTAAATAAACCAAACAAATAAACAATTAATGTTGCATCATCATTAATGGCTATTCATGACAGGAGCAAGGTTACATCAATAGCAGTCAAGACACACTCACACTGGTGCAATTTAGAATGAGCAAATAACCTAACACATGCGTTTTGGTGGAAGCCAGAGTACTTGGATTAAACTTAAACAGACACAGGGTAACCGTGCACTCCTTACAGATGGATTCTGAGGTCAGCATTTAACTGGGCAACTCTGCAGCTGTGTGGTGGCTGTGCTAACCACTTGCACCGCTTTGCCACTTTTTATTGTTTGTAATTACTTTGAGTAATGTGTTACTTATCACGGTGTTATCTCCACAACTGCTGACAGTAACATGGTAGTTAGTCTATTTGCCTCTCAGACCTAGGGTCACAAGTTTGCATTCACATCTGAGCAAAGTTTTAATATTCTCCTTGGGTTCTTGTGGGGTTTCTCCAGGATTTTCCTGTTTCTTCCCACTTCCAAAAATATGACAGTCAGGTTGATTGGTCAGTATAACTGTCAACTAGGTATTAGGTATAATTTAGTTAAATAACTAAATTAGTTTGAATGCACATCGCCAAATGCCACGTCTGTGTCCATAGAATATCTGTTGTGGCAGAAAGTGGGTAAGTGGAGTCAACATCAAAATAGTTAATTTCAGTTGGTGTACTTTAGAATTAACACACATTCAGAACTTATAAATAACAGCAGGTCTCTTACTGCAGTGTTTGTATGTCTGGACTAAATCTACCTGAGTGTTCAACTTCACTGTTGGTTGGCTGGCACCAAAAGTTCAAGTTGCGAAATGTACACATTGTGGGTTTGTGTGTTTTCTGGATGTTCTGCCGAACGATGTTCCCGAGTTATAAAAGTAAAATCTTTCTATTTATTGCCATATCTAAATATTTACCACCCTTGCAATGATTAGGTGCAATTAACAGTGTTATGGGATTTTATTAAATGCACCATTTTTCCCTTATCTGTTTCCTTGAATCATTATTCCAACCGAATACTTTTAGGTTTCCTATGCAAGGCAGCCTTGCTGGTTTTTTTTTGTTCCTACTATGCGGTACCAGGCACATCAGTGACTACCTGTGCTGACATTTACGTCTTGCTCCGTGAATGAAATCTGAACTGGCAGTACACAAATGTAGGTGGAGAGATTTATTAGAGGAGAAGGGAATTCATTTTCTGTGTCGTGCTTTTGGCTTGAGGTCTGGGATTGTGAAGTGCTGTTTTTCTGGTGATAGGTGGAGCTACGAGTCTCTGGGAAGTGTATCTAGGATGTCCTTCTACGTCCTGTCAAGGTTGTGTACGCACTTGTGTCAGATGTTTAGGTGGTATCCAGATCCTTATCTTGAGGGATAACTGAAAATGTGTGCTACACTGATAAGGTTCAGTGATCTGCTGAGACGGCCATGAAAATCAATAGCAAAATGTGAAATCAGGACCTCCTTGCTTGACTTTCTCCCTCGACTTTTCTCTCATTAATATAATCATGCAAGTCATGGTCGCATTGCGCTACTAACTCTAGCTCTAATTACTATAAAAATCCACTGTCCCTGCGTCATCATAAAAAGGACACCTGTACTCGCATCATTTTTACTGACCCTCACTTGAGGGCACGAGCACAGACGCTCATTAACGACAATTTGTAAGTGAGAGATGAGCTTGGAAATTCTTTTCGTCTTCCTCCTGGTGAAGGACACATTAGCATAGGATGACCTCTGCAGGGGCATTTTCCTCTCCTGCCAGCTTGTATCTACACCCTAATCAGTTTTATTTGAGATCAAAAAGCTTGGCTTCTCCTCCCTTGCTCACCCTCTTCAAATGGATAAGCTTCTTTTGTGGCATCTTAAAGCTGATTGAAGACTGTGTGCTGTGTGGAATACATCAGTCGCTCACAGTGCCACAGAAACGCCTCTTTGGGCTTCATGTTTATCACAGTAGTCCTAAAAGGCAAAAAATAGCTGCTTCCTCTCTGCACATTCAAGTCAGTGAATGAAACCTGAGGACATAATGGGATCTGATGATAGCCTCATCTGCTTTATTCCTGTCTGTCTGTTCAGGCACAGATCACATGTAACACAGCCTAGGGTTAATTCAATCTTTTCAGCATCCGACATTTAACCTTCAGAGAATTCCAGTGTTTGTGTTTAATTCGTACCTTACACTAGCAGTCAGTTGAAAAGATTGAATCTGATTGTAGCTGTGTGCTAGAAGAGCAGGCTTATCCTCTGAGGGCTTGAGGAGTTTAATAGTTCTGCTCATGTCGTGCTACTCTTTCAGTAGAATTATTACCCAGCCATGTTCAACTACTAAGGAAAAAGAAACTCTGTAGCACAAGTCGTCTTGGCAAAAAGAATTCACAGAAATTAAAAATGTCCGCTAACTTGGGAATTCATAGCTTGTCTGAAGCTTGAGGAATTAAAAAAAGGCAGAAATCTGATACACTCCTGCAGGTCTTTGATAATGTTCCGCTCTTGCTCATCTTACAAAGGACTAGGTTCATTCCCCTACTCTGCACTCACTTCGCTTCACCTTTATCCTTTCTTGTTTGATTTCACTAAGATTGTTCTGGCCAGTCTTTGAGCACAGAATGAATGTGAGGCTCTGTGTGGAACGGAGACTGGGATGAATAGACACTGGCTTGTGTGTGTGGGACCTAGATGAAAGTATAGCGGTGTTTGCAGCATCAGAAGCAGCTGACAGGGTGAGCACTGTGTCATTGGCTTTGCAGTAGCAGTGGGATGAAGCCCTGGGGTTAGATACTGTCTGTCTCTCAGTTCTGATTTTATCTTTAGAACCAAGGGAACAGCTCTAGGGAAGGAATTCAGGCCATGTGGTGATGTATGTACATGGGTATATATGCCCCTATGGGAGGGAGGGGAAAAAAAAAAAATAAATAAAAAATAAATATATATATATATATTATATACACACAGTGGTGTAAAAAAAGTGTTTGCCCCCTTCCTCATTTGCTGTTTTTTTGCATGTTTGTCACACGGAAGTGTTACATCAAACCAATTTAAATAGTAGTCACAGACGTCACAAATACTTAAGTGCGACAAACATGTTAAAAAACAGGAAATGAGCAAGGGGGCAAACACTTTTTTACACCACTGTATATACCCCTATGAATACCACTTACTACTCAATCAAGATAATTGATCAGATGCTTCTTTTTAATTGCCTTATATTCATTTTGATATATACCCAAATTTTTTAATTTAAGTTTAGATTTTAGGGTTCTGTTTATTAGTACATATCAGGGTCATAGTGTTACAGATAGTTATTTCACAATGTTGTGATATAGCAACAGTTATCAGTGCCCCAAGAGTGACGTATTTGGAAATTGTTTCAAAAGGGTGGCGCCTTTTTGCATTTTCTGTCATGGCTGAAATATCCGTCTGCTTAGAAAGTATCTTTTTTTAATAATTTCAGATCAGTTAGCATGATGCTTTCAAACAGAAATGGCAGAAATGGTCTCAGTGTGATTAATTGGCCCAGTGATAGACAAGCACAGCATTGTTAGAGAAACAAAGTTCAGACATGTTAGATGAATTGGCAGTGTTGCACTTGAAAACAGTTCAGTTTGAAGTCTCTGGTTGGAACCTGGTGAACCACCTCACCGAGGGCCTATTACAGTACACAGCCAAGCCAGAATAAATCTAATTCATCTTAAATGGTAGCTGATTTCAGTTTTGCAGTTATGACTTTGACATGAGAAATGTACTGTAAACAGTTAGCAATTCAGTTGGATGTTGGAGAGTGCATGCAGAGGGCAGCTTCAGCGACTGCGCTGATTGTGGGTGTAGCCTGAACATCTTTACTGCTGGATGGCCATTTTGTCCTTTAGCTGACCTTCATGTTCAAGAGCCAGCTCCCAACCATCTATCCCATCAAGTGCCAGACCACTGTGAACCCTGTGCACTGTGCAATCTACATTTTTGCAGCTTGAGTGCTTTATAATGTATAGTTGATTAGATATGAATACTTGCCAGTTCCCATGCGCCATCATTTTACTTTCTGGTAATGAGAAGCGCCGTCGTTCTGTGTGGATAGTCCAACCTCACAATGTGGTTTCTAGGTTATATGAATAAAGAAGAAAGCCAGACATTTGAGCTTCTGCATGCAAAGTCTAAAGATGCGGGAGCCTGCTTGTGCTGTGTGGCTAATATATTACCAGAACCAGGCAGAATCGTGCAACTCTGTTCTTAATCAGTCACAGACAGGCATGACTTAGCTAATTGTTTTTCTTTCAGGGAAAACCATCAAGAAAAATCTGGCTTTCCCAAAGGAAGGGGTGAACCAGCTGGTGTGTTTACCAGCCTTCTTAACAAGAACGAGAGCCAGGAAAGTGTAAAGGATGGAACCACAGCAGGTAATACATCTCCAAACAGCTCCAGTTCATCTGTGCAGCAGGCCAATGCAATGCTACAAGACCTGAGCAGACTTAAAGATGAAATGAAAGTCTTGATTCAGGTAAGCATGTACAAACTGAGAACCACAGAACATGGCCAAAATACAAATTCATTCGTAATGAAATAACAACGTCTGTTTTCAGCTTCTCTCCTTTTTTTCTGATTACTCAGTCGAGGTGTGAACACTGGTTAATCCTTTTACATTGATAACATTCACATGATGATGGTTTCTTTATTGAGAGCATACATTTGTAGATCTACAGTTGTTAGTACGATGTATTCTGTTCTAATATATCTGAGCAGTGGCACACCATAATCAAAAAGCGGTTTCTGTCCTTCCCATTAGTTTGTTGCATTCATCAACTAGTTGCTTTTCTCCTAAAGGAGGCCAATGTCATTTCCAGTGCTGTGCTTCGAGAAGCGTTAATCAAATTGGAGCGGGGCACTGATGAAATCAAGCTGAGACTCTGACCCCGCATTGCGTGTCTCGGTGACTCGACAGCAATTTTCCAATTGTTTTTTTCCTCACCGCCCTTACTAATAAATTACAGCACTTCTTTGCGCCGCCAAATGTGCCACTGCCTGTTTCCATCTATTACAGTCGCCCCACCCACCTCCTCACCGAGGGATTGAGTTTCTAGGCACGCCTCGGCTGCGGCTGAAAAATTCCATCAGCCAAGAATAATGTAACACAAGGCAAATGACACATTAGCATATAATTGAGGATGCGAGATTTAAATGCTCTTTGGTCACTGACTGAGAGCCACAGGAGTGTGTGCTTGTCTCGGGTTGCTCACTGAGCTGAAAGAACCGAGTCACTCTGCATTGTCAGTGTGGCCTGTCTTCATTGGACATCACTTATATGGATATAGTGCATGATGATGAAGATATGCTCTTGACGCTACAACTGTGTGGCTGCAATCTATGGTTTTACAGACAGCAACATTTTTTTTTTTTTATGTCCAACAGTCACAAAATATAAACTCACAGCTGTTCTTCCTAAAGATTTGATGTGTTGTCCATTGTCAGAAGCTTTGGTCTGCTCACCATGACCGGACGCAATCTTCGTTGACCTCTTTTAAGAGCAACACTTTCATGTTTGGGACCAATTGTGCACTTTTAGTACTCTCTGGTGGTCTATGGTATCATAAACTACTGAACCATTACTGAATTCATACTGAAAATTTATGTTTGTCATGTCATGTCAGCATCAAACTTGTTTACAGCCAAAATTGTTTGGGCAACTTTAGATTAGTCAATTAAACACACACAACTTGTGTATTGACAATATGTATTTTTAAAGAGATAAACCATATTGATCTCTTTATTATACAGAAAATACAGAATATTTTTATTAGTGTTGGTCTCACCTCGGTCCCAAAACATTTGGACTTGGTCCTGTCTCGGTAAGGTGGGCTTGGAAATATATTTATATTTTACAAAATGCATGATAAAATATAATAGTAGTAGTTGTATTCATTATTGTAAGCTTATAATGCATTATGAATGTAAAGTGAATTACAGTCTAATTAATATTTTCTTCTTTTTATTTTTGTATGACAGTTTAAAAAAAAAATCTTAATATGGTCCTGGTTTGGTCTCGACAATTTCTGGTCTTGTCTCAGCTGTAACGGTCTTGACTACAACACTAATTTGTATGCAGCATTAAAACGGAAAAATACACTAAAGCTCATAAGAATTGGTCAGGTCGTCAACAACGTTTGATTATTATATTAACTCATTGCTAAGCAACAGCTTTGATTTTTGCAAAAGCTTTTTGCACAGTACTGAACTTCAGGTACAGTCTGATCCAGCGGCTTATCCCCATTTCAGCCCTGATAGCAAATATTAGACTGGTGCTGTTTTTACAGCCAGCTGTACACACTTTCATTTTAGTTACCACATGTTGTTGTGAATGGATTTGAGTCGTTCAAGTCAGCTTCATGTATTAGGCTGTGATGCTAAATTGATCTGTCATACCCTTTTTTTTTATACACATGCCTTTTTTAGAGGTTTTAAAATAGATCCTGTTTTAGGTGTGCGTATTGAAGCCCAGTCTTAACATTCCTCAATAATAACTGTAGTCGTTCTTCTCCTAATCCGACCTCTCTGTGCTGTACCAGACTGCTGATGCGTTTCCTGTGAGGCGTAACGAGCCGAGCCACAACCACAACACACCCACCAACCTGCCCGCTTGTCCACCACCACCTCCACCCCCACCCCCTGTCTCCATGGTAGGTTGCCATAGCAACTTCAGCCTCTGCAGTGCTCACATTACAAACCGTTTCCTCCACACTGGTCACAACTAGCTACAGACACAATGGCAGCGTTTGTATGCTTCAGTTTCAGCCATGTCGTTATTCAGAGCCCTTACAGATAAATCAGTTGTTATCTCTCTTTCACACCTGGTCCAATAGTCAATGCACAATGCCTTAAATATTACAAATCCACCCTATCACAGCTCTCCATCCATAGCAGTTTTACTACTGTCGACTGTGTTTCAAGGTATACAGTTAGCTCTGTACTGAAACGGCTTGCTTTAATGATACCTTTTTGGTGAGTTACAGATTCTGAATCTGCATATTACACAGTTGAACAAAAACCAGCAATTTGCACATTGATAAACGTGCTATTACTGCCCTCAGATCTACACATTGTGACTTAGAAATGAAGGGAACTCATGACACGTTTGAAGAAAACTGGAGAATTGCATCAGCGTTTCAGCATAAGAAATGTGGTGACTATTTGCATGCTGAAGACTTGATTGGAGATGATGAGGGTGGAGAGATTTGTGTCAAGGTGAGGAGGGCAGACTCGTCTGGGTAATGGATTTATGGAACTCAGATTTATATTCACGAGAGGATAAGGGGGAGAGACAGCCAACGTCCCACAGCTCCACACACGTACTCACTGAGAATGAACGTGACAGGTTTGCTATGGGGGAAAAATGCAGGGAATAAGACAAGCATGGCAAAAGGCTTACACAAGACATGGAATTGTTACCTAATTTTATTGTACTGATCCAGTAACAATACTGCTATTCTGTGCTCGTCCTTCCTTTTCTATTGCTTTCCATTTCTATATTGTTCTGAGCTGAGCTTCCCAGCAGCACAAAACATGACTTATTAAATACTCAATTACCCAGATATGGTGATTTTAACGTTAGCATGCTTTTGAAAGCTTGTATTATGTTCCGATCATTTATGTAAATATGTTCTTTTCTTATGCAGTTCTGCTCAGTTGTACAGGGTGAGTCAAAAGTCACAGGACACACCATGGTCTGGACTTTCCCTAAAGGCTGCCAAAAACCATTGTTGAGGTTTCTTTGTCGGTAGTGGTCTTCAGACGACCAGGTGACTTGTCGTCCACAATTCTGTTTTTTCTGAATTTGGCTACGAGGGATGCAACAGTGCTGTGTAAAATTGGTTGTCTTTCTGGGTGTCATTTGTTTAAGTCTTTGGCTATGATCTGGCAGCTGTGTTCCCTGGATATCAGAATCAGTAATTCCATCTTTAGTTACCTGTGACAAACAACAGCATCTTTGAACTTTCTGTGTTGATAACTTTTGATCTACAAGAGATACTGTAAATCTGCAGCAATCGATTTTTGAGACAGTTCTGGTGTTCTTTGATATGCTACATGACCACCTTAATAGCTTAAAAATACAAGCACCTGGACATTACTTGCTGTGGTAATCAGATATGTCATTTTCCCTTTTGTTTCTGAAATAAAATAATAAAATAAATAAAACCTTTGGCTCACCCTGTATTTTGTTTTTATAATGTTATGTATTGGTGTTGGCATGGTGACAAAAGCTATTAGCATGATCACCTCACAGCTCCAGCGTCAATCCTGACCTCAAATTTCCCCCGTGTCTGCAATTGTTTACTCCATGTGTTTGCATGTTCTCGCCATGTCTGCATGGGTTTTTCGGGTACTCCAGCTTCCTCCCACATTCAAAAGGCATATGTTTTAGGTTAATAGGTGTCTCCAAAGTCTCATTACTTTGTGAGTGTGTGTGCCATACAACTGGTTGGCGCCCTTTTAGGATTGTTCCTGCCTTGCACCCTGCGTGGCTGGTTAGGCACCGGCACACCCGCGACCCTGTCCGGGATACGCAGATAAGACAACAAACAAATAAGTCAACGAATGAATGAATGTATCTAAATGTAGGTAAATGTACAGGCTGCAGGTACTGGCAAGCACATTAATTTGATATGAAGATGAACAAGGGCATTGGGAGTTGTCATATGTTATGAGCTAATTTTACATATACTGTGAAATGCATTAGTCAGCAACCTTACATATGCAATCTTACAATAGAAGCAAATGCGCATTAGGGGCCTTGCTCTGAGACCCAGAATTCCACTACCTTAACTGTTAGGCCACCATTGTCGATACGGTTACACTCTCACCAGGACTCAACTTGATGCAACAACGTGAAAGTCTAACCTACTTTGACATTCCGTTTTATAATGTGTGTCCTATTGTGCACTGATGTTTTGTTCATATACTTTGTTGTTCTATTATACTAGATGTCAGGTCTATTCTGCAGTGTTTTCTTCTGTTTACATTGTTTCATTCTTTTCTATTGTGTCATATGATGTTTCTATCTATACTGTATTATTACACAGTAGACACCTTCCTCTGTATTGAGTAATATAACAGAAACCCTGTTTACTTTAGTCCTTCAGATGAAGATGGGGCAGTCAATATAATTTAACGTGGCACATTGTTTGTTGAATTATTCGGTGAACTGTAATTATATAAGTATACAATAAATCTTAAGGAAAGTAACTGGAATGAGGTTTTACTATATTGCTCTAGTATTAGCAAGTCAGATAAACTTCAATGAGAACAGCATTCTAATGTATGTTCTCATTTCTGCCGAGAACCATTGTTGGTGTACTTCTCACATTATGTAGTTATGTGTTGTAAACCTTTTCTGGTGGAATCAATGAGTGCCATAGAATTACAGTGCAAGTTTCAAAATGGTAATGGTAGATATAGATTGAGGATTACGGGTAAAACAACAAAGAGCATAATAGTTTTTTTGCACATGCCCACAGTCCTTTTTCTTGTTTGCCGGGTTCCTTTACTTTACTCTAGGGGTGGGGGAAAAAATCAATTCTTAGATGCACTGATGTGATTTCTTAGACAATTTTTCATTAATTCACAAATTTCTAAAATAATACTGCTAACAGAAATTAGGAGATTTTTTTAATGGGATATTTAATTTCGAAATATCCCCTAATTTGTCTGAGCAGCGTGTACTATTTAAATGTTAATTGAAAACATAATGTTGACGAGCAAACGAAAAACCTAAAAATTGTGCAGCATTACCCAGACAGTATGGTGTGCTCATAACGTAAGCTGTTTCTCTATGTAGGGGCAAAATTGGGACTAACAAGCTATGCATAAGTTTCCACCCCCTCCCAATTCGGAAAGAGAAAATCAAATTACAAACTCTATCACACCTTTTGGAACATTTGCATTTCACTCTATGAAAAGCTTTCTCTTTATGCTGCGCATTGTGGGACCATGATACAGCATTGGCTGTTTCATCCTAACCATACTCTAAAAGACTCTGAATAGAGTTTAGAATAAAATTTTAATAATCTGACATTCTCTTACATTTAAGGAAATGTTACAGATTTTTTTGTCACAAACTATGATTTTAGAAAGGTTCCAGAGCTTGCAGGGTCACTATTTGAAAAACTAACACTAGAATCCTTTTGAGATTAAAACCTTTTGAAAACACACATAAATAAAAAACAGCATAGTCAACCACACAGACTACAACAAACAGATTTGCTGTACTGGTAGATTTGCCTTAAGAGAATTACTGTAATGGGATCTTATGATCAGATGAAAACACCACATTTCACTATTTTATGTAAAGTGCTAGATTTATATGTTATTTCAGTGCTTGAATTTTACATATCGTTAACAATTTCCCTTTGACACATTGGAGCGTGGTAATTTATGTAAATGCTGATAAATATACAAATAGCCCAAATTAATTAAGAAATAAATGTAGCACTGCAACATGGTTACATGGCTACACCTACTAAACTGGAAAAATCACCTTCATCTGCACCATCAAGATACACAAACACATTTGCTGCTGAATAGAGCTCATCAGCATTGTTAATCTCACAATTTGTGTGAGGTGATAATAAATAAATATATATATAAATATAAAGATAGATAGATAGATAGATAGATAGATAGATAATATTCGACTGTGGTAGCCCAGCGGTTAAAATCCCACCTCTGCCAAAGTGCCACACTTGGGTTCCTAAGCAAGGCCCTTAATCCACAATTGCTTGAATTGTAAAACTGAATCAGTTGTAAGTCGCTGTGGATAAGGGCTTCTGAAATACTGTAAATGTAATTTAATGATTTATGACAGTATTAAACACAGTTGATATTATTGGATTGTAAAGATAAGAGAATGAATGACTTAAGACATCTATCCTGTCCACTTTTACACCAAACGATAGAAATAGCTTGCGCATGGCCTGCCTGACTCATGGCCTAATTTATCTGGAGGAGTGAAATCACTTAAAGTGATTTGGTGCAAGACCGACATTACTGACACTGCCACCCCAACAGTCTACAACAAGATCAAAACTGTTATGGAATCACTGTGATTAAAATATAAATCCTGTGTAGAAAAAACTCGCATTGCAGTCTTAATCAAGTCAAATGGCGATGGTCCCCTATTGTTTTCTGACCTTTTATACCAGTTGCAGTCGTTACATTGACACAGAAAAACTGTTCAAACAAAGACTGATTTTTGTTCCTTAAGATATAAATGACGTTACTCACTACTGTAAGATGATGAATTCCTAATTATATTTATTTTTGTGCTTAAGTCATCAGATCATGGTGATGAAATCACTCCTAAGGCTACTCCTCTGTCCCAACCCAGCATGCGACAGAACAGCCGCCCACCTGCTTCCATGTTTGAGGATGCAGAGTCCGTCCTGAGGCAAGTCAGAGAAAGTCGGAAGGTTCTGGAGGAGAACCTGCAGGCTGTTTTGAGAGCCAAGAATGGCGAGGTGCTTCATAAACAACTAGAGGCGCTGGCTAACAACAGGTATGCTATCTGATCATGCTCTAAATTTATATGCTACAAATATTGATTGCTTATTTTCGTGTACTGAAAGCATGTCATGTAAATTCTTTACATTTTAATAATGGACTGTTCATTCTTATGAATATAGCTGAAGAACTTTCTGAAATTGCTTAATGCTTCAAAACTTTAGCCACAAAAACGTACTCAAATATTAGGCCCAGCATTTGACTGACAGCTGACCTCAGAGCACACTCCAGGCAAGAAAGGGCTAAGCTGAACGGAGCAATCACTTTGATTGGCAGCTGTCATTGTAGCCCTTTATCAAGCTCTGCTTAACCCTAACATATCTAGCTAGAGACCTCACCTGTGAACACCTGAGGGCCACCTGAGGTCACCTGCTCTGTGTTAATGTACAGCACAATGGCACTTTTACAAATGTATTCAGCTTGGTTTAAAGGATATCATAACGATCACAGATAATATCACTTCAAGCCACCAGTCTAGATGTTTAGTTGGTTAAGAAATCAAGACAATTGTTAAGGCACTGGACTCTAAACCAGAAGGTCCAGGGTTCAAATTCTTCCTCAGCCAAGCTGCCACAGTTGGGTCCTTGAGCAAGGCCCTTAACCTACAATTGTAAGACTGTATGAGTTGTACGTCGCTCTGGATAAGGGCGTCTGCTAAGTACCGTAAATGTAAATTTGAACTTATCTTGCCTTCACATTCAGAGTCCATGGTTTAAATGCATATCAGGACTGGATCCTGGCGTGCTTAACTATATGCATTTATGCTTATAGCGAAACGAGTCACTGCCTGCTGCGGTCCGTTATATGCAAATTAACACGGAAATGTTGTCAACCCTCTTTTTTTATTGCAACCATCTTGTTCGACGTCAGTCCTTTTATACACACTCTATACATATCTCTGCCTCCTCTCTCCTCTTTTGCACTTATTCCTGCAGTGAATAACCACCTGGTTGCCACAGTAACTTGAACGTTCCAGACTATATATCTGTATTTATATAGAGAGACTACAAGTTGCAGCAGTAAACGAGTGGTCGTACTTCCACTTTATGTTCATATCCAGATAATTATATACTAATATACTACAACTTATACTCTAACGCAGTAAATCTGCATCCAATACTCAAAACTCAAAGCAGTACTTTTCAATTTGAGCTGTTCTTAGGAAAAGGTATGGGCAATCCTAACTTTACCCTAATTACTTTACTTTAACTTTATCCTAATGACTTACTTTTTTCTAACTTTTTCTAGTACAGACTAGATCAAAGAAAGTCGAGACAAGAAAGAAATAGGAAACTAGAAATAAGTCGTTTTGTGTTGGCACGTTATTCTGTTATTAATTATTTATCTATTACTATGACTTGAAGATAAGATCACCAAGATTTCATAAAATTAGTGCAGAAATCAAGGTCATTTCAAAGAGTACACAAACATTTTGGAACCTAAGAATTCCACAACACAGTGGAACCTAAGAATTTGCACTTTTGGTTCCGGAATGACGTTGAGTTTGAAGTTCAAGTGTCAAGTTTGAAGTCGGAATTTAATTTCATCATAAGAAGTAATGTAAATGGGATTTATCCGTTCCCACATGCCATTATGATTTAGTTTTTTAATTCCTATATCCATATGTAATTATTGATTAAAAGCATGAATAAAGCAAAGGAATACAAATAGTACCAAAATGTATATCATGAATAAAGTAAAGTACTGCAGTGCATGAAATCAATAAAGACATGAAACAATTTAATATGAAGTGAAACTTTTAACCATTTAGGTAAATATAGTCGATTCCGGTTAATGGGACCACATCGGGCGCGATGATTTTGGTCCTAATGACCGACTAGTCCGATTAAACGAACATACCCTATGTTACAAGACAGGACGTGCTATGTGACATATTAAATGTTTATTAAACCTTTATTGTGTGATTTACACATATAGCAAACGTACAAGAAGTACTGTTGCTTACGAACTTTGTTCATTAAAAAATAAATTTGCAAACAAGTTTTTCAAA
>JAVSBV010000147.1:7377576-7401309 GCA_033117975.1 Parotocinclus spilosoma | reverse complement strand
GACACACAGACACACCCCACACACACACAAAACCACACACAACCACACCCACACACACACACACACACACACACACAGTATTATACACACAACACACACACAGCCTGAACACTGTCTTTGCCAACTGCTTAGTGGAAGAGTTATCAACAAACCCCTTTACTTTAGTCTACCTGCTCTTTGCAGGTTCTGAATGAACAAGTACTGCACACTGACAGTGTTACCATTAACCCTTGTCCTGTCTGGCATTTTTACAAGGCACCAAACATAGACTTGTGTTTGAGATGTTGCTAATGGAGTACATAATGGAGGACAGTATAGTATTCTGTCCAGAATTTTCAGCCGTGGTCATGCTAACCTTTCATCAGCATTTTTGTGAGCAAAATAAAATTTATTTCAACAGACTTTGCCACAATGATTCCACGCCACAGACTTCCGGAGCTAATACATTTTGGAAGAAAAACTTGGTATGGTCAAGTTAGGTTACAAACAAATATGGATCCTTAACCAATAGCACCACTGCTTAAAGCCTAAAAGAAGAATCTACTCATTTTAACCATGCGCAAGCATTTCATTTCATAGTACACATTCTGACCATGTTTTAAAATGGTACATAAATACAAGGTGGCAGAGCCTGCAGTCATTCTGGATGTTGAAGTAGATGTTATATAACCATATAACCATTTTGCTTGGCTATTTAGGGTTGGTGAGTTTTGAGCTGATTTTTTAGCTGATTTGCAATATTCAAAACCTCTTACATTCATATGATTTAATTTAATGCACCTACATTATTTTAAGCTATGTATTTACATAGTAGGTGAAACCAGGATATCCAGTAGCCTAGCATGCTTTCAATTGAAATTTGAGCATCATGTCAGATGCATGAAACTTACACCAAGCCATTCATCCACATTCCTTAATAAGGATAAGTATCAGGTGAAAATGACAATATAAGAGAAACAAAACTGTACCCATGATGCCACAACTGTATGTTAATGAGTCATACTCTAAATATTGTTTTGAAATATGCTAATAGAAAAACAATATAGCAATTCTTAATAAATATGCATGAAATAATATAATGGGAAGTGTAAGAGATTTACTCAGAACGTACCACACATGTCTGTATGTTTTTCGTGCCACCCAAAAACTAGTGTTTATACAGTCTGTGGCTTTCACTGGACCTGGTTAACAGGATATGCCTAACACTAACTCGTCTATATGGAAAAAGGGAACAGTGATCTTTGTTTCGTGTGTGTGTGTGTTAAGAGAGAGTGGGAAGGTCCCAGGGGAAGTCAGCCCTTCTGGATAGTTCATCAGGATGCAGTCTAGGGGAGAACAGAGGAAAGGAGGCCTGCTTGTGGTCCCAGCATCCCCTTATATCCTGTGTGAATGTTGGACAGTCTCCCTCCAGCTGTGCTCTCCCTTCTAACGTTTCTTTCATAACCTCCAACTTACTTTTCAACTAGAAATGGAGGAGTCCAGAAAGGGTTGTTTTTGATTAGTGAAATTGCTGGAGTCAGTACTTGTAGTTTCTTAAAATTTAAATCATCTACATCAGGTTTGCCTTCTTGTAGAGTAAGTTCATGTCGATTCTAGTACAGGGCAGTAGATGTGGCCCTTATCCCACAATTGCTCGGATTGTGTGTTGTGAAATTGAATCAGTTGGTTAAGTAGCATTAAGCAGAATGTTGACAGGTCAAGTTTCGGCTCTGCCAAAGCTTCTATGCTGGACCCTTAAGCAATAAAGCCTTAATAAATATATTATTATATTAAATGTAATTCACTATGGCCAAGAACGTCTTCCACACACTGTAACTGTAAATGTGTGTCTGTGATATGTGCAGTAGTGTATAGTATGTCTGAGCTATAAGCACACTGCAACAGAACCCTCATGGTGAATTTCTGGTGTCTTCCTGTGTTGGCCTAAATCAATATTTACTTTACTTTAAGGTTGCTCTACTCTAGTAAAAAAAGAACCTCAATATTGCTTAGAGACCACTGATGCAGATGAAGAAAAATATACTCAAGCAGCACAGACAAGTGTGTTATTGACTTGGAGAGGTTTTAAAGCATGTTTTGATATACTGTTCACATGTAACAGCCAAAGCTGCACAATGTACTGTTTGTTATTCGTCACAATATATTGTCCTTATAATTGTGAGATCAGGAAAACCTTTTGTTTAACAAATCTCAGTTTTGTGAATGACAGTGATTAAGTGATTGAATAATAACCAACAAATATTTGTTTAGTCAGTGCTTTTGGAGAAAATGAAATATCCTGACACGTCAGCACCAGGGAGACAATGCAGGAAAGAAAATGCAGTGACATTTGTTCTGGGAGAACACTTTGTCTCAAGATGATCGTTTTGAAATGGAAATCAAACTGTTTCAGTGATATACCACTAGCAATGGACATATATCCTCTTCAGAGGTGGAAATTCAACAGAACACTTTTCCCAAGGCTAGACATTTTGGCCAGAATCTATTTGCGCATACCTGGCACATCACTACCTGCGGAGTGAGTACTCCCAGGCATTGGTCTGACACTCTGCACTGTATTACTGTATTAGCTAGTGTGCTTATTTGACTTGGAAAGCTGTAGGATAGAGGTTGCATCTAGTTAACATTATATTTGCAGCATCTCACAAAAGTGAGTATGCCCTTCACATTTTTACTATTTAACTATTTAATATTTTTATGGGACAACAGTGAAGGTATGACAGTTTGATACAATGTAAAGTAGTCAGTCTACAGCTTGTATATGTATATGTGTATATGTATAGCTTGTAAATGTACACCCCTAAGTGAAAAAGCCAGATTGTTAGTGTTACAAGGTCTCAGGTGTTAAATGTGGTGTTATTGCTCTCACACAATACACTTTAACAAGACAGGTTCCATTCAGAACGGGCCTTTGGTCGACCAAAGATGTTGAATGCACATGCTCAACATCATATCCAGAGGTTGACTTTTGAAAATAGAGGTAGGAGTGCTTCCAGCATTGCTGCAGAGATTAAAGGGGTGGGGGGTCAACCTGTCAGTGCTCGGACCATACACTGCACACTGTGCAAATTGGTCTGCATGGCTGTTGTCTCAGATGGAAACCTCTTATAAAGATGACACTCAAGGAAGTCTGCAAACAGTTTGCTGAAGATAAGCAGACTAAGGACGTGAATTCTGGAACCATGTTCTGTATTCTGATGAGACCAAGATAAACTTATTTGGTTTAGATGGCGTCAAGCGTGTGTGGCGGCAACCAGGTGATGAGTAAAAAAAAGTGTTTGTTGGCTACAGTAAGCATGGTAGTGGAAATGTCATGGTTTGGGGTTGTGGGGAGAAATAGTTAATTTAGGGAACCATAAATACCAACATGTACTGTGACATACTGAAGACATCAGAGCATGATCCCCTTCCTTCAGAAACTGGGCCTCAGGGCAGTATTCCAGCATGATAACAACTGCAAACACACCTCTACCTACACACACCACTTCCTTTCTAAATAAACTGTGGGTATAGGTCAAGCAGGTCTCCAGATCTAAATCCCACTGAGCATCTGTGGAGCATTCTCAAACAGAAGGTGGAGGAGCGCATGGTCTCTAACTTCCAACCGGGTCCGTGATGTTGTCATGAATGAGTGAAAAAGGATTCAGTGGCAGTGAAGCTTCAGTGAGCTCCATGCTCAAGAGGGTTAAGGCAGTGTGGCCACACAAAATGTTGACACTTTGGGAACAATTTGGATATTTTCACTTAGGGGTGTACTCTCTTTTGTTGCCAGTGGTTTAGACATTAATGACTGTGTGTTGAGTTATCTTGAGGGCACAGCAAATTTACACTGTTATACAAGCTGTAGACTGACTGCTTTACATCATATCAAAGTGTCATATCTTCTGTATGTATTGTATATGTATTTAGTCCTGTGATAAAGATTTATAGAACCTACACTATACTGAATAAATTTAGTCTCTTGGTTTGAAATGTACATTCTGATTGCCAGACAAGTTAGGTCGTTTGAGTTTATTTAATCTTTGGTAAAAGCTACAATTTGTAGAATTGACTAATCATGGAGACAAGTAATGATGGTTGGTTAATGGTTAAAAAATGTCAATAAAACCTTAAGTACCCAACAACTGATAACTGAATTCCATATGTATGTCAGTAATTACAGTTTATAACAGTAGAACTTGCAAAACTGCCCATAAGAGCTGATCCTCTGTAAGCGGTCTGAGCTTGGGTTTCCTGCCAAGAAACATTCTTTAACGTAATGTGTAAGGCTCAATAAAAGCATGCTGAATGTGAAATGCCTTTCTTGTACAAGCACCCAACCATAAGTCTTTCAGTGGTACAAGGCGCTATTCGTGTACCTGTTTTACGTTTGTTCAGGTGCATTGACTGACATTTTAATCTTATTTCTAGACACTGTTTGCCAGTAATGCACAGTGGTTCATGAAATCATTTGTATTTCAGTTTATAGGTGTGGCTTTTCCCTGCTCTCACTGCATTTACTTTAACCATTCCATTGGCGTTTCTATGGTAACCAGGTGGAAACGGTGCAGATATGTATAGTGGATTGTTGATCAACTTCCAACAATTGGGGAAGCACATAAAGACTTCACATGCTCCTCAGGCATTTACTACAGCTACTCCTGATCATGTAGCTTCATCACTCCAACAGGCATGTATCTTTTCCCATTACCGTGATCTGACTTCTGCAGGTTTTACTTGTATGTTTGTATCTGGTTTGATTGAATTTTGACATTTAGTCTACAGGAAGTCTAAAGTGTGGTACTTTTTCTGTTAGAACTGATCTTTAAAAGCATATATATATATATGTGTGTGTGTGTGTGTGTGTGTGTGTGTTTGTGCGTGCGCGTGTGCGCGTGCGTGTGTGCGTGTGTGTGTGTGTGTGACACCTCTTAATCACAAAGTGCCCTCTTTATTGCTGCAATGACACACATTTGCCAAGCTGGAGTTCCTAGCTTCCATGTTTAGGGATTACCTCTGACTATGGGCAAAATGCTGCTCTAAAACTCGATCCACTCCCCTTTGTTCCCCTCATGACAATCTGGATGAACACCTTGTAGATCTCCCCGTCTCATGTCAGTTTTCATCTCATGCTGGAGAACATTTAGGCTTCTAGTCACACACCATTTTTGCCATTTTCCAGACTTTTGGATCACACCTTCTGATAATGCAAGGAACATAGGAGTAGCTTTGAACAACCAGTTAGAATCTGGTAAAAAAAATGACCCAGTCATGAACCTATCTCCTCTACAACACTGAGAATGGGACCAATTCCATCCAAGAAGGGCACTCAATTCAGTTCAGTCCAGTTTCTTGTCTTCATGTAACTGGACCTATTTCAGTGCACTTCTGATGATGGTTTCAGAAGACAACAGCATTTGTGGATTTTAATTGTCAGTATCTATATGATGTCATTTGCATTTCTATCAGTATATGCTACTCCATATATATATATTACCCTCAGGAATGGCTTAAACCCAAGTTCAGTATCAACACTGTTCTCAGGATTGGAACCCACAAGGTAGAGTGAATTTCCCATGGGTGTCCGAATGATTGTGTTTAAATGAAGATTGAAGACTCACCTCTTCCTCCAGCACTTTAGCAAGCACTACTCACTTAACCAGAAGTACCTTTATGTTGTTCTCTTGTTTCTTTACTCATTAAAACTGTTTCTTAGCAACATGTACTTTATGACCTACACCAACTTCGATTAGAGTTTTAATGGTATATTAAATGTTACTATTTCAAGAGTAAACACTCTTTATAAAGTCATCTGCTAAATGCTATAAATGTAAATGGAAATGTTGTCTTTTATAGAATGCAGAGACAACCCAGTTAGTACAAAAACCAGCTCCAATAATTGTGAGGCAATACCAAAACGAATAAGAGACAGGTACACCCATCACACCAGTAAAATACACGTGGTCTAAACTAAATTCAATTCACTGCTAATTATTATTTTCTATTTTCTTGTTTAAAAATTATGTAGTATTATAGTGCACCACAATTACGACCTGTCATTCTTTATTTTATGGCTATGGATGGAACAGCATAAGATAAGTTTCCACATAACCAGATGCAACAGCTCATGACTACATTTAAGTAATACCACTGCACCCAAATTTTATTAGCACTGTCATTACCGCCCTCAATCTAAAATCTCCTCTCTGAGAGAAATAATGTACAATTCCCTTTGTACACTGTAGGTGGTACTATGCATGTATGTTTCACAATTCTCATTTAATATGTTTATGAGGTCAGTGGATTTGCTATAAAGCAGATATATCAGTTATGGTTTGGCTTGAGTAAGCTTTTAAAAATAAGACCCGGTTTGGAAACATTTGGTCTGTCAGTGATCGAAGTATCTATGGTGTCTAATAAGACAGAGGCACTGGGAAAGGATTGAAATAAATATATTACATTGTAATACTGTTCCTGGGGCACTGGGTTCATGGGAGAGATGACTAATATGGTTTCTGAATGAGTATGAGAGAGAGAGCATGCACTAGAGAGAGGGCTAGAAGATCATCTGCCTATAGGACATTTTTGTGTGTGAAGCCCATATTCAAAACAAACAGGTTTGCAAAGCAATTTAATTGCTGGATATGAGTTTTGAATGTGCTGGGTGAATCCAGTGCACTATTTGAATTCACTCCATCAGTTCCTGAAGTTCTGAACTGTATTTCTGGGGTACTTTTATAAACTGGCCCGTTGGAAAAATAAACCAATACTGCCTAATGCTGCTTATTGCTCCAAAACAGCATAGTTTTTAGAGTAGATGGGTAACCTGCATTCTAAACATTTTGGTAAATTAACCTCTGTTAAACCTTTTCAGAATGTAAATGTGTCTTTAATGCTTGTGCTTAAAACATGTGCTTCACCTATTACTGCCTTGTTTAACTGGTGGTTCTAATTCTGTTGATGGATAGCTAAAACAACTGTCTTTCTTGTAAACCAGTGGTTCCCAGAGTCAATTTGCGGGGGGGGGCCCTCAAATATTCTTATCTACAAAGGAGGGTTCAAATATGTTCAAAGGCAACTCTCTGAAAGACTACTGATCAATCATAAACCAGGTTTGAGAGGAATATTTAGTAGGTTTCCCTACAGAACATTTTGTAATTTAGATGTACACAGGTGCTCAGTACTGCTACAATATTATTGTCCACAAAACTGTCCCAGTCAGCTCCTGTCTTCAATGCCCTTTGACAGACTCACTGGCTATGGGATGTGATGTAATCATGGGCAGGCCAGCAGTAGACAGCTGCTGTTCACTGGAATACTTATTTGCTGATAGAGCCAAGTAATAAGGTAAACTGTTGGTCAAATTGAATTAAAGATTTGATTATGATAATGTCAATACATGAAGCAGTGGATAACCCTGCAGATAGAATAAATAAAGTTGCCAATAGACAAATCTTCTTGTTACATGGAATTTTTTGCTTTGTTTTTAAGACTCTTTGAAAACCATATGCAAATGTCATATGCAAAGGATTTTAAATATTTTATTATTAGTAGTTGTCCTTCTCATTATTTCATATGAACATTAAAGTACTTTAGTAATTAAAACAGAAGATCTTTAACAGCAGACAGTTTTACACTTCAAAATGTGGAAACAGCTAATGGCACCACAATGCAAAGTTTTTCTGTTTTAATAGTTGTTGAGTTTTAAAGCACTTTTCTTTAAAAGTATGCACTTATATTCAGTGTTATTGTCTTCTGCGTTATTTTTCTGAATGTAACCTAATAATTACAACGCATGCAACAACCAAGTAACTAGTCTAAGTAACCACTGCTTTTAACGTCTACTCCACAAGCGATAGTGGGATTGCACCCACTAACTATTTCTTCCCATCACATGACAGTTACCAGTCTGGGAGGGTGAGAATAACCACATGCTTCTGCCCAGACAGTTGAAGCCAGACACTGCTGTTTATTTAAAATGCAGCTCCTGCTAAAGGCAGAATAGCAAGTGTAGAGAATGGTGTCAACTGTCCCGACAAGAGATAGGAGCACCCAATATTGGTCTCCTTCTAAACAATTAAGGATAGAACATGTAGGATGTCATATTTCCAATATTGCTTACACACACTCCCTATGACAGTTGGCTATGGCATTATTGGGAATGAAAAGGTAGATGGATAGTTGCAATTACAAATCTATTGACGTGTAAATGTGACATGAAATGTGGCCACCAACTTGTTCTAGTGAGCTTTGTTAGCCGAAGTAGTAATTAGTATAATTGCTGTAGAAACACTTTGCTTTTCAACTGTATCCTATCACAATAATAATATTGCTCTTGATTATGATACAGTTTACTATGGTTTGTATTGAGTGGTTTACCTGGCAGCTGTTGTATCTTAACAGATGACCGTAACACAGAAATCTGTAACATGAGACACACAAAACAAATAAGAAAATGTAAGTGTGTGTTGGCCTTTACCCAGCACTTAACTTATACAGTTTACTCAAACCATTTATTTGCCCTTCCTTCTCCTCCACCATAATTTCCTCAGCTTCCTCACCGATGTTCTCCCCTACGAACCTGTAATGATGCTCTCATGGGTCTGACATTTAGCAGCCTAAATGTGCTATCATTTGAGTGTATGTTTTAGTGGAGTTGGTGATTAAGGCCAGCATGAACATGGCAAAATCTCTATGTTTGAAAATGTTTCAATGTGAAACCTTGCTGTATGTTGCTGTATAGGCTCAGAAGTGTTTGTTCCCTGCCTTGCTCATAAGTGTAATTTGACGCATCACTGAAAACGATAAGAAGGCCAGATTTCCACACTGAATTTCAGTACTTTTATTTTTTTATTAACCCTGACACTGGGCTGCTCTCTCTCTCTTGCAGTGTCATGTGAGAGCGGGGAAGCAGTTGTTTACACTAAAGCAAGTGTGAAGCAGGCGCTCTGTGCTGTTGTAAGGCTCATTATAAGATTTTTATTCAATTACTTTGATGCTCCGGACAAATGAAGATAACCATGATGAATGCTTTTTACAGCAATACTAGGGGCAGACCATTTGCATCATGTTTTCTATAACCGTAACCACACAGTACAGGGCATCTGCTTCCATTTATTCTATTGTGCACGGTCTTTACTGAATTTCACGGTCCTATTCCATAGTGTAAATACATTTGTTTTGGACATTTGCTGGATTGTTTGGTAATGCATCCAGTCCATACAAAAGATACTCAGGCATACTATGCCGCCAATGGTCTTCTTTTTCTACAGATGGACCGATTGTGTTCTATAAGAAAGACTACAGTGTGTTACCGTGTTTTCAAATCAATGCGGACATGATTTGGTGCGAGCTGGTCACCCAGCTGCGCTCTCAGATAACCATCTCTCTATTTACCATTTGGAGAGCGGGAACACATAGAATGGCCCTTCTGTTCAACCATCCGAGTTCAACCGTGTCATTTGACGGAAAAAGTGAATTGAAGGTGCTTATTTCATGGTAGTTTCAGACAGATTTATGTGGTTTTTGTGATTTTTGTATCTGATCACAGTATGTTTGAGCAACATAAATGACTACACATTTAAATATTGTGAACAATATTTCTTTCTTGCTATTTCACTCTTAGCCCATTGGACTGAAAAGATCTAAGCTGATCTGTCAGAAAATTTGTCTGGACTTGAATGTACTGACAAAATTTTACTGTAAATGAGATATTGGGGTCTAACTTACCAGCAGTGGAACACAAGGCTGCTCTATGTGAAAGAGTGAATTATGGGCCTTGGGAACAGGAAGGGGGAAAGAGGGTGGACATGGTACAAACGCACATGTATGTACATATGTATGTATGTATATATGCATATAATCCGGCACATACACAAACCCACAGTCGGATGTGGGGCCACAAGGATAAAACTGTTTTTATGGGCAGTTGAGATTTATTGTTGTTGCCAGTAGTGCTGTTGAGCTTGGCGATCTCTGTATCTTCATTAAGCTTCCCTGTCAGACCAGTGCTGGCACAGCAATTGATGCGTCGACACATGGACCCAGTGTGACTTCTTCAGACTTGTCAGTGTTGCAGTAGCTTGCCTAAAGCTGTTTTTATGTGTTTATCTGGCTAGATTTATATAGGGTATACTCTGTCTAGGTTATCATGGGTAATCTTACAGGTTTGGGTGCTAGGTTAGATAAAATTATGCAGATATATTGTTATTATCTAATTATTATTATATTGTCTGCTTGTTAGTAGTTAATGGGCTCTGTAAAAAACAGCATTCTGCCTAGGCCATAAATTTTACTTGCTCCAAGAATGGGGCAAAATGTTGACTGTTCTGACATTTCTCTCACACCAAACTTTTTTTAATGATCTCAAACATGAAGATGACTCAATAGAAATGTCAGTTCTAAGTGTTTCTGCTCAGCTAGCACTGACTGTGGAAAGAACGCTCATGTTTCTTCATCAGCATCAGTCCTACACAAACAAAACGAGCCATAGCCCAAGCTGACACTGTCTCTCCTCACACTCCACATCTCTCAGGGAGGTCCTTTTAAACAAAGATGTGAGAGGATTATTTACACAGTCTAAATTCTATGTTCTTCAGTTTGTGGTGATGGATGTACAAGTCTATTACAATACAAATGCTATCCAAAATGTAATGACAAGTGAATTTATCCAGGTACCGGTATGCTTTTGATGTTGATGTCCTGTCAAGTAATAAAAACTCCAGAACTGTAGATTAACATAACAAGGACCATTGTTTCAGTGGTTAAACGTTAAGTCTAACCTCTTAATTGGATCCATATTTCAAATTCTAAAGTACAAATGTTGTGTGTTCCCTTGTGTGGCAATCTGGACAAAGCTGTTGACAGTGCTGGCACATGTTTGTCAGCGCAGGCTGGGACCCCAGTGATCTTTAGACTGTGTGAGACTAGACCTGTAGTTAAAGCCATGAATCTACAGAGTAATGGGACATACCTCTTCAAGATCTAAAGCGCTCACGGTATTTGAATGTGATACTGTAATAGGTTTCCACTGTTAAGTTTTTGTTTGTTGCAACAAATCAACTGTGAAATGTCCTCCCTCCTAAATATTGTATGATCAACTGAGACCAAATGTATATTAAATACTTATGAATTTAGAATAGGGTGTCATAAAAGCATCTGTAATGTGTAGGTGGCCCGATACCTTGGCCATATAGTAGTAAAATAAAGAAACAATAATTAAGTAGAACAATTCAAAGCCAAACTAATGCACATTGGCCATGTTTTTTGCTGGGGAACCCACATTACCAGTCAGGACTGAAAATTATGGTTCAAAAGTTTTGAAATAACACACAATATAAACAAACTCCGAAACTATTCACTGTCAGTCAGCCAGAGCTTCACTTTGCTTTTGAGGGAGAGTAAAGAAGAAGACCGATATCTCATGGAGAAAATATCTTCTTTCTATTACCATTGCAGCATGAAATATTTTCCTTCTTACTTATGAACTCACTCAACATTTGATCCACTCAAAACAGTAAGAGAGGACAAATACAAGCTTATTGGAAATACTACTGATTACAAATACTGACAACATATTTCCTTTATTCTGTATTGAAAATCTGGTATCTGCTGAATTTAGAACTTTTGTCAAGTTATTCTAAACCTCGTGTGCTTCACATCCAGTTGTGTTCATCTGCATAGCAGTTATTTTATCTATACTTCTGCTAAATTAGTGTTGTGGAGCTAGACATGATCTCATTGTGTCTAGCATACATGCCCAGATTACTTTGTAAATAAAGAACACTCCAGTTCAAATTCATAAGACAATACCTCATGGCGGGGGAGCTCAAAATAAAATGGGTGGTTTGAAAAACCATGCTTGAAAGCATTGTCCAATCATCAGCAAACCTGTTGTTACGATGTACGCAAGATAGAATTGCTGATAAGCCACTGAATTAGACAGCAGTGAACATGTATCTGCATATTGTGAGTAGAGGTTATGTTACATTTAGTAAAAATGCTTTACGAGACAAAACAGTTCAACTTAACCAGACTTCGGTATAGCCATATAAGAAATCTCTGGACAGGTGGCAGCTGTGTGTGGCCTCTCCATACAAAACTAAGACATCACAGTCAGAGGAAGTGTGATGTTGAAGGAATGGCAGCTATATTCATTAAAAAACAATCTAGGATTTCCATTTGAGCCCAAGAGCTGTACTATCATTCAGAGACAAGATGCAAACAGGACACCAGTTCATAAAACACACATCTGCTGATTTAAATTGTATTCTCATTCATAAAATCATTTTAAAGATATGTTATTTAACTTGTGTTAAAGATTGTACTTTTCACACCATAAATGTGCACATCCTACAGGAAATTGGGATCAGGTTTTAGAGGGAAAGGCTATAACCATAGCCTTGTTCACACTGGTTTTCAGCACCACTTTTCCAGATGTAAATTCTAATTAGGAGGTGGCATCAGGCTCAACAAAAACTAGATTAACAAACACATGAATCAGTAAGAATGGCTTTGCTAATTTTAATCAGCATTTTACAAGGATGCGTTGTTGAATAGTCCTCTATGCAGAACCAATTTACATGCACGTTATTTAGCAGACGCCCTTATCCAGAGCGACTTACAAATGCCACAATCTTACAATCCAAGCAATTTTGGGTTAAGATCAAAGACCCAACAGTGGAAGCTTGGCAGAGGTGGGATTTGAACCCTGAACCGTCTGGTCCATAGTCCAGTGTCCTATCCGCAAGGCCAAATCCGCAGTCCAAATTGATTTTAATAAGCTTGTTAGCTAAGCGTGTACAGCTGCAAGCATTTTTTAAAACAGGAACATTACGTTAATTGGTTGACAACATCTTACCGCACAATAAATGTGGGTAAGGGTTGATAACCCTAAAAGTCTGCTCCCCCAGATTCAGCTCTTCTTCTAGGCCCACACCTGTACTTAGTGGCTTGCACAGAGCAAAAAAAACAGCACTATCAGTCCCAGAGAGATGAAATCTTGTCATCCTGCCATGGTCCATGGCTGCCTCCCTGCAGATTGGTATCTTGTTAAATGCTTGTTTTGACATGATGTTAAGATCCTATTGCCCAAAGGTGTGTGTGTGTGTGTCTTGCATGTATTTGTGTATAATTGAGTGTATGCACATTTACTAAGATAACCTTGAGTTTTTTTTAACTCTCAAGCCCGTTAATTATTAAAGTGTACTCACATTATGCCAGTTGCTTTGTATTGTGTAAGCACAATTGTCCCTCCTCCCCAGTAAACCGCTAACCTGTGCTCACACTGCACTTAAACATACAGCGCCCGAGCATGCTTACTTTTTGTAGTAGAGAAATGTGCACTTGCGCAGCACAGTGGACTTCACTACACAGCCCTCTCATATGCCTTATAATAGATGTATGCATATATAAGTAATTTTTACGGAGGCAGCTGATGATGGATTTTTTGTTCGGACATGCTTAGTGATCACAATACAAGTAATGCCTGAGTCCAACCACAGTTTTCAAGCGTGCCTGAACAGAGTTCAGTGTACCATGCCTGGACATGATATGGAATGATCATGCTAGTCAAACCAACTGCAGTTTGGGGTCAAATTCATGGTACAGATTGCCTAGCATGAGTACACCCTTATATTGCTGCTAATTACTATAACTGACTGAATGAATTACTGCAAATCCTCTTCTGGAACATAACTGTAATGCAAATCTTGTTGTTACCTAACCGCATTTAACATATTTAGCCTGCTATATTATAAGAGGTTTGGGTGTGCATGAGCATCTGACCTATTTGTTAAAAGGAGTGGTTAAATAAGAGTTGAATATTATTGGAATCACAGCTTGGCTACACCTCTTGGCTCACATGGTACATAAAACTAATACATTTATATTTACGGTATAATTACAATTAATACAGTCTTACAATCCAAGCAATTATGGGGATTTTTTAAAAAAAAAAGCTCGGCAGAGGTGGGATTTGAACCCTGGACCTTCTGATCCAAAGGCCAGTACCTTAACCGCTAGGCTACCACAGTCCCAGTAGATATAGATAATAGAGAAATACAAATTAAAGTCTTTGGCTCTGCATGATAGCATTTACATCAATGTTAGCTGTGTGAATTCTAGATCGGGTTTAGCAAGAACAAGTGTAGTCGGGTTGTGATGGCAGCAGTTCCAAAGTAATTCAGGTCATGATTTTAACACCCAAGCGTGTAATGTTGGGAAGGGAGTGTTGTGTCTATCCCACATTAATGTTCATGGATTATATTTAAACATTTGTGTTTAACAGCCAGTGCTGTTTTCAGTTGTGTCGATTTTAATGACTCAAGTGCGATCATCTGTTGTAAAATGAGGATCCGTGAGAAGCTAATGTAGGCCTAACCAGCTGTACTGCCCTGTCTATTTCAGAACAGCTGCAGTGAAGTGAGAGCATGGAGACTCTCATGCATCAGGCATTCAACATCACTCTTCCAGACCCTGTATATCATTTTGTTGTGTCCATAAGGAATTCTGCACTTTTGAAGTTTATATGCTTTGTCCTCTAAGAGTCAAATAGCAGTTGCACCAACTAGTCAGAAGGGACCACACGGTTTAATGGTTTAAGTACAACCACTGAATTATATTGTGATACATTTAAAGTAGCTGTTTTGAATTGCTTTGAGTTTTTATTTTCTCCCTTTTCACAGCTCAACAGCTTATTCCTGTTGTGTTGTGTTTCTGTTGGAAGTGAGTGCTTTTGTGCTTACCTTATGAATCTGGATTCTACGGAGAAACATTTTGACTGTGTCGTATTGCAATAATTAGCATTGTATTTTTTATGTATGCTGTTGAATTATGTTCTGTTTCTTTCTCATTCTGCCATATGTTACTTGTAAAGATTTGCCTATCTACACATATGACATATGGAAGAAGGGCAGATAGAAGGACATCAACTGAACTGTGCTTGGGGTTGTGCGTGTGAGCTTAGAGAGGTTCACCTCTTCACCCAGTGAAAGAGAGTGAGAATCATTCCTAGAACAGCAGGCTTTGATCTTCAGATCCAGACTGCCATACTAAGCCACACACCAGAAGGCCTAGGCTCTGCTTTCCCAGGTGGAGAAGTGCAGCATTAATGGAAGATCTCCTGTTACAGTCAGGCCACGGTTGAAGAAGTTGCACTCTGATCCATGTTTGAAGTTGAGCTGCTATGAGACTAGAATCCGTCTGCCTACATATGTTGACAGATGTGCATCATGCTTTCATGACAGCACAGTGTGGGCTTTAAGCTTGGGGATCAGTCAATAAAGAGCAACAACAGAACTATAAGAGGTAGCTAAATGCTTTTGTGTTCTGCTACTGTTTTGACTTTACTAACATTCAGTCATTCATGTATTCTTGTATTTATTTATTTATACTGTTCAGGGCTATGGTAGGTTCATAGCTTATCCTGAGAATGCTGGGAGTAAAGCAGGACTACAGTCCCTCAAAGGGAATCGTACATTTAACACATTCATTCACACTCACTTAAAATTGGTGCACTTTAGAGGAGAGAGAGTCCTGGAACGTGGGAAGGAGTAGGAGGAACTGAATGGATAATACCCATTTGTTAGTGTGAAGAACATACCAACTCAACATAGACAATAACTGATCCTCAGTTAGAACCCGGAATACAATAGGACCAGGAACTCTCGAACTCAAAAGCATAAAGGCTTGCTTGTCCGGTACAGGTAATCCCAGTTTTATGATGGTGTGGAATGATTGGAATTATTTTTCGACTTTACAATGGGAATTTGATAATACACATTCATGAGAAACCGTACTCTGAAGTTAGATTTGTTTTTTCTTTTGCGCAAGCGATATGCAGTATAATACTCTCCTGAAGTCGCTCGTGCTAAATGAGGAAATCAGGAGTGTGTGATATAGGAAGTTATGTGGCAGGACTGATGAGCAGTGGGAAATGGATTTGGGAATGCCCTGGTCATGACACTAACCATAACATTTGATTTAAAATAAGCTTTGTATTGATGTTTTTGCCAAACTGTAGGTTAATGTAAGCAATTTAAGCCTGTTTAAACTAGGAATATAGACTGATATAGACTGTAGATTAAACTCCTTATTTTACTATTAGGTCAACTTCCGATGGATTTAGGTAAAATGAATATATCTTAGAGTACTAGACTAGGTATAATCTATCTAACAATAATTCAAATAATCAATAATAATTCAAATTAAAAATAATTTGAAAAACATAGGTTCATTTAAAAAAAAAAAAATCCCCATAATTTGAAATCAATCCATAGCAGATGGGTGATATTATTACCCTTCACCCCCCAGATTGTGCGTAATGTCTCTGCCATTTGCTTGACTAAGTGGTTTGTTATTTTTCTGTATAGCCTGTTAGACTGGTGTAAATGCTTAAAAGTTTGTAGCGTTGTAAAGTGGTGTGAATGAAGACAGAGTGAATGAGAGACTTGGGTCCATGTTCGGTTAAAATAGTGCTGTGTTTTTCTTTTGTTTCAAACAGCTCTGTTTCTCTCATTTCTCCCCCTCATCATCTGGTTTCCATCAGACCTGATCTCACTGCCAACCAACCTTCCCCATCACTCCTCTTTTTCCTGCTTTCTCTCTAGCACACACACATGTTCTCTTTCTCTCTTGTGCGCTCTCTCATACACATATTCTTGCTTTCACTTACCCCCTTCATCATAGTGTGGAACAGCACCCTGTCAATGCCCTGGCTCTTGTTTAATTTTAAACAGCTTACACCAGTATCTTGAATCCATCAGTGTTTGTCACACGTGCCCAGCGCTCCAACATGTCCTGAGGAGCCCCTCTCACTACCAACACTGTTATTCTTCACATTGCTCTTGGCTTTTTGCTCATGTTGCTCTCAGCTTTCCCTGAACTCTCAGATGATCTCTATGGCATTTCCATCATCAAGCCTTCTGAGAATTTAAAACCTCTGCCTAAAAATGGAATGATGTAAATACAGTGATATATGCAAAAACGTTTAAAGATTTTTTTCAAATACATGATGACGTAGTTGCGCATTCCACTCTCTCCGTGACAAACTGCATTTGATTAATGCAGTTTTAATCATGTGAGGTTACTGGTCCCTCTCCAGAAATATTTCTAGAGCAGTAGTTGATGGACGCACATAATCCAGTTCCTTTGCCAACTTCCATTTAACATTTGAAAAACAGTTGGATGGAAACATATCCCCAGAATCTTCACTTCTTTTTAGGTTTGGTCTTTTTAATGTCAGTCTCTCTTCTTGCACTTCAGTTGTCTGTATTTTCCTTCTCATAGTGCCCTACAGCATCTATTTATGTATATTAATTACCACTGATTACACTGTAGTGCAGTTAGAACTCTTACCTCACCCTTTCTCATCTGAATATTTCCAATCACTGGATTATCAGGGAATTGGTGGATATCGGTGAGATTTGATCATTCATTCATTCATTCATTGTTTTATCAGCTTATCCTAGTCAGGGTCACGAGAGAGCCGGTGGACATTTAAAGACCACATTTAGTGAAATTACTGTACATAAACAGTTGATTGAGTAATAGTTGGTTCAGTAATACTGGTTCAGTGCTCAGTATTGTCATTTATCTAGCAAAATCACGGAATCATGAGAGTATGTGCTTTGCACATTTTTTATACTTGAACGCTCCAGACTTTCAATGTAAGTGTATGTGAAGGCTGTGTATTCATAGGCCGTTAGTCATGTTTATTTATTTACTATGGCTGCAGATTACCCGCCCCAAAAATAAATTTTGAGAGATTAGAGACTTTCAGTCTGACTTGTGTGTATTTCTGTTTCGAGTGCATCTGTTGATGATTTTCTATCTCTTGATGTTACCAGTTTATTTTTCAAACAAATTGGTTATACACAGTATCTAACTTAATGTGCAACACCATTTGTACTCTAATAACTGCTTAAAAAAGATGCACAAAATTGTCAGGAGCAGATCCTTATAGTATAGCTTTGTGATAAGTGTCAATCTTAGATTTCTCTCCCCCTGCTCCTTCTTATTGCTGATAATTAGAACCCAGTGACAGATGCACTCGTGTTCACAGATGGTTGAAATGCTGGGCAGCTTGCCCACAAGTCCTTCCTGCCCTTCTTTCCACTATCTCTACCCTAATTACAGCTCTCACACACACTCGCAGCAGGACCTCATCCTCTCATACCTGAGCTTTGTTTATTACAGGGCAACTGTTGAATACTAGAGATGGAGTCTAATGTATCTTACAGCTGCATATTATATTGGTATAGTTATTACTTATGATATATCTGTATATTACATTGTTTCATCATCGATCGTTGCTTTAATGCATAATCCTGGGCAATTAAGTGCCAGTGGGTGCCTTCAGAACAGTGCCAGGGACAACAGGGTCATTCCATTTTTGTATGAAATCTTGGCTTTATCCTGGTTTGTCTGCTGCTTATTGTCCACAAGTCTTCTTTTTGACAATCATTCACTTGCTTTTGGATTAATAATATTACTAAGTTCGTGATTAGGTCCCATGTTGGGATTTGGACAAAGCACTCCATAAATCTAAAATGATATTTGTGTTTAGTGCACTTAAGGCAGATCAACCAAGCTTATGTGTGGTCTGCCCATAAGTATGCTCATATGGTGCATTTGTCATGTCGCCCAGCTTTTGATCACATCATTCTCAAACAGCTTTTCACTTTCTGTCTCCAGATTTATAGAAAGTCATAGTGCAAATAAACACGCCAAATATTTTAGTCGACACCATACATTTATAAGAATATGCTGCTGATATGGTGTCTTTGTCTTTGCCTTCTACCTTCTGTCCTCAAAACAGACTGTGACCTTTAGGTAAAGTTGCATTAATGTGGAAATCATTTCTTTAAATAACTTTTACATGTTAAAAGTCGCTTTGTGCCACATTCCAGGAAAATTGGACATATACAATCGTTTCAGCTCTGTGGTTGACCTTAGTGAAAGTGTTCCATGTGTATTCTTATTTTCTCTCTATCCATTTCTCAGGTCCTCCTGGGCCAAATAACCTACTTCTCTAAAAATAGTCCAAAGCAGTAGGTCACATTAGTACGAAGTGAGTGGCCTTATTTTGTCATGCTTATGTTAACTCTGATCAATTAATAAACCTGCATAAATTAAGTTTTAGAGTTTTATTTTTAATATTTGTTTTGCTCTATATAACTAAAAAATAGCTTAAAACAGAGTTTGGTTTTCATTCTGTGAACCAAGTAGCTATATGAATCTTACAGACGAATTGCATTGCCTCTTTTTAACCACACAGCTTTGGCTGATTTGGCTTTGATTGATGCAGCATTATCCCTTCATAGTTGGCATAACATGTGTGATACATTTAAGTGGCGTCCACTCAACCCACAGAGACTACACTGAAATATTTCTTGTTCTTTTCAGAAGTAGTGTGACTGAAATGAGACTTTACCTTGGTGATAGTCTTACAGAGGGCCTCTTTTTAAAGAGACTTTATTGGCTTTTCCCCGATGAAGATGGATAAGATCTCTCCCTTAACTGTCTCTGACCCTGAGCAATGGCCTGGCTGACCCTCTCCCCTCTTCACTCCTTGACCTCATTTAACGAGGGCATGGCCTCAGCCGCTGAGTCCTCAACATGCTTGTCCTGTTCTTTCATGCACCGCTTGCAATTTCTCTCAGGCCAACCCTATAAACACACACTCCTCCATAGAAAAGGAGCACTAAGTGACAGTATCCCATCCTCTGTAACCCACCCCTTCTTAGCCCACCATAGATGGACAAGACTTGGGTTTGATAGAAGAAAAGTAGTGGATGAAAGCTCTCTTTGCCTAAATGCAAATCCCCCTTCCTACTGATGTTGGGCTTTTTCCACTCCCCCCTAATTCTCTATCAGTGGGAGCTCTGCAGGACAGAAGGGACTTTCCACCAAATTCTGGCTCAAAGTTGAACCAAACCCCTCTCAGTTAGCCTTGGTGTAGCCTCTCTCCACTCCAGGGAGCTGGGTGGGGTCGTGTAGCCCTACATCGATAGGTCACAACCCCTGACTTTCAATTAGCACTCTTGGTATTGTACCCCCTTAAGTTTCAGAGGTTGAACCTGGTTAAAAAGCAGAGGGGGTGGATACTTTGCAACACAATGCCACAATAAGCAGTTCATACAGTTTTTCCCATCAGTGGTGTAAACAAGCAAGAAGAAAAGGATTAGTTAAGAGAGCCATTGATGTCTTTGATTGACTTAATCTGTCTTTAGGGGATAGGAAGTTTGATGGGTTTTCAATGCTTATCTTTCTTTGCCACTACTCCTCTCTCGCCGGAGCTACTCTTTCTGATTTAGAGTACTATTGTTCAGAAGAAAAGCAATATGTTGAAACATATTACATTATAATACAGACAAAAACACTGATGTCCCACTGAAAGTAAAATCGTTCTCATGAAACAACTATTTCAAACAGTCGCTTACATTAAAATCCAATAGCTACATTTGCTGCGTATTTTAACACATTGAATAGAACATAAAACATCAATACACCAAGCCAAAGCACTGCAAAAAACATTTGATCCAGCTTAAAATCATCCTGACAGCTTGAGCAGTCATTTCCTGCAGAATACCTAAATCCTTCATTTGTAATGCTGCCAGCTGGGCCAAGAACAGGCTTCTCTGTAGGACTATGCGAAATCTGTGAAGACTGCTATGCTATTGTTCCTTTTGCAGTCTGCTTTTGGTTTATAAATGGCATGTGTTCTACCTTCTTAGTTTATTTTTCCATTTACATAAGCGATACACATTGTAAAACATTCACCTGTGGTGTACATTTGTTAGGTTAACTGTTGGAGTTTGGTCCAATGTATCTAGGAAAGAAAAACAAACATATAAAATATACAGTACTTACAATTGCATTACAATAGATTGGTCAGGACGTGATGACTTGTGCAATTTACAGTGCTGAATAACAGATGTTTAACGGTTGTTGTTCTTATATGATGGAACAGGCAAGTACTTACAGCGGTAAACATGGCTTTCATTTCCCATATGTTATATGGAATTTCTGCACGTGATTGGTTCAAAGCCTTGATCAACATATTGTTGAAAAATGTAGACAATCAGCTATTCATTCTCTGTACACTGGGGCAAGTGTTTCAAGCTTGTACATAATGGTAAAAAAAACACAACTCACTATGTATTCTGCACTCTGCTATCCACCCACGTTAGCTCCATTTAGGTTGGGTGGGGGTGGGGGTGTGTGTGTGGGGGGGGGGTGCATTTGGCTTGCAGCAACAAAAATGTCAAGGTAAGCATGCTTTTCTATAGCACATAATATAGTGGAGGTCAATAAAAGAGTATTTGTTTCAGTATGTATTTCTGCACAAAAGTACAGTCATAATTAGCCTTAAATTGTTCAGATGACTCTTAGGAGAACTGAGATTTTCTGAAGGTTTTCTGTCTTTTAAAAAACTTTGTTTGGGTAAAAGGTAAGAAATCTAAGCCAGCTAAAGAGAGCCACAGATTTAATACATCAACAGCATTTCTTATATAAGCATACATTTAAAATTCATGTACATATATAATGTTTAAGTACAGTTTTATTTTTATATGTGGACTGTGGTGGCCTAGTGGTTAAGGAATTGGACTCTGGACCAGAAGGTCGAGGGTTCAAATCCCATCTCTTGCAAGCTGCCATGGTTGGGTCCTTGAGCAAGACCCTTAACCCACAATTGCTTGGATTGTAAGACCCTATAAGTTGTAAGTCGCTATGGATAAGGGCATCTGCTAAATGCTGGAAATGTAAATGTAAATATGTATTTTGATTGGACACTGCTAAAAAAGTTTTGTTTCCATGTATCAATATGAACACAGTTTTTTTATTACCATGTCTTTGCTACAAAACACCTTATTTACAGCTTCGATGTGTCATCAACATGCACTCACCGACCACTTTGTTAGGTACACAGAACTGCCTTAGTCCTTGAAAGCACAGATTCAGGTGCTGGAACATTCTGGTCTATATTGACATGATAGCATCACACACTTTACAGGTGCATTGTGTTCAACTGGATTAAGATCTGGTCACTGTGGAGGCCATTGAACTCACTGTCATTTTCAAACCAGTGTAAGATAATTTGAACTTTGTTACGTGGTGCGTAATTATGCTGCAAGAAGCCATCAGAATATCATAAAGTGATGAACATGGTTATAAACAATACCCAAGACGGGCTGGGGCATTTAAACAATGCTCCACTGGAATTGAGAGGCCAAAAGAGTGCCTTAGCTATCCCGCACACCATTACACCACCCCGGCCTGAACTGCTGACACAAGGCAGAAAATTATTATCTCGTGCCTGTTTTTAGTTGACAGGAGTTACAGCAGTTGGTCTATTGATGCTGTAATTCTGTAATCTGCTTCAAGTTTCGACATGTGTGTTCAGAGATGCTGGTACCTTGGTTAAATAGAAGTTATATAGCCATTCTACTCTGACATCTTGCATCGCCGAGATATTTTTTGCCAAGAGAACTGCTGCTCAATGGATCTTTTCTCTTTGTCAGACTGTTCTTTGTACATACTAGAGAGTCCTGCAGATCGGCAGTTTCCGAAATACTGTCCTTCCTGTCTTAGACCAGCAACCATGCCATGTTAAAGTCACTTAAATCACACTTGTTGTCCCATGCTTAGCTTGATCTTCAGCAGGTCATCTTTCAACATGTCTACATCTGTAAATGCATTGGCGTGCTGCCATGTGATTGGCTGATTAGGTTTTTTTCGCTAACAAGCAGTTGAACATGTGTACCTAATAAAGTGGCCTGTGAGTGTAAATAACTTAAGTAAGTAGATAAGTAAAAGGATTCTAAGTAACACAAGGTTCCAAAGTATAAAGGGTTGCATTATTTGAACAGACAATGCTACAGATGCTCACTGAAATCTAGATTTCAAAGTTAAATTGTAGATTACTTTCAAGATCTTTATATTATGTTTCTTGCAATTTGTCTGTAACATTCCATTACGGCATGACTCCACTTTATTTCATTCTTGAATAGTAAGCCTCGAGATTTGTGTATGACTTTACAGATGGAAAATGTTAACTTCATAGGGTATGTGTTATAAATGTTGCAACTGCATCAACAGGTTATCATGTTTCTCCTTTGTTGTTCCATTATTTCTCCAGAATTCCTGCACCAAATAAGGAGATCGAATGACACGCATGCCTTCTTTGACGACACAGATAAAGGTATTCTGCAAATAGTTTGGTATGCATTGATTGGTTTCACATGCTTTTTCCACCAGAAGTTATTCTGGCTGTGATTTCACCCTCATTTCATTGTTTCAGTGTAGCTCAATGTCTGTTGTCATTAAACTATTCTGTCAGCTCTGGGCACTGGTAAAAAGGTCCATCAAATGCCATCTAATGAAGAACTTTCCATAGACAGTACCTTAACAAAAGTGCTGAACAGTCTCTGTACATAAACACTCCCATCCTGGGATCTGGAAAAGAAAGAGGGAGAGGAAGAAGCCAGAGTTGATGGGGGATAGTGAGAATGAGAGGCTCATCTGTCAGCTTTGAAAGCTTGGAACAGGGTGAAGAAGGTTCTTAAGTGGTTGCAGGTGTCCTGGCAGAGTGGACCATACAAGGCTTTACTATCTCTTGCTATCTCACACTCACACTCTCTCTCCCTTTCTCTTCTTCCCTCTCTCTCTCTCTCTCTCTCTCTCTCTCCCTTTCTCTTCTTCCCTCTCTTTCTCTCTCTCTCTCTCCCTCCCCCCCTCTCTCTCCCCCTTTCT
>JAVSBV010000147.1:7353802-7370215 GCA_033117975.1 Parotocinclus spilosoma | reverse complement strand
CTGGCCCAGCCAGAGCCCTGACCTAAACCCAATTGAGTATCTCTGGAGAGACCTGAAAATGGCCGTCTACCAACGTTCACCATCCAACCTGACGGAACTAGAGAAGATCTGCAAGGAAGAATATCAGAGAATCCCAAAATAAAGGTGTAAAAAACTTGTTGCATCATTCCCAAGAAGACATTCAGATTTTTTCAGATTTTTATTTGTCATATACACAACATGTCGGCATTTATGCATTGAAATGCTTGTGGTGAGGCTCATGTTGATACCCTACCCTACCCAACACTATGTACATACTAAACATATTAAAAATAAAAAAGTATAAATGTTATAAATACAAAATACACAAAATATACAGAAAATACAGAGTATACAGAGACCGGAGGGATCTGTAAAAAATTCTGACATGTACATTTATGAGACAGGTATAGTCTAAGAGAGAATGAAGCTAAATATACATATATATGTTTGTGTCTATTCCTGTTGTATAATGTATAAATATATTGTTGTATAAATATGTTGTATAAAGTATAATTCCTGTTGTATAAAGACATGGTTGTACTAGTTCAAAAGGGTCCTTTTACTAAATACTGAGCAAAGGGTCTAAATACTTATGACCATGTGATATTTCAGTTTTTATTTTTAATGAATTTGCAAATATTATAAATAAATGTTTTTTTTTTATTTTAGCAAATGGCTGCAATGAAACAAAGAGTGATAAATTTAAAGGGCTCTGAATACTTTCTGTACCCACTGTAGCTAGCAGGGAAGAAGAATGCGGCATCGGGCACATTTTTTCTAGCATCCTAAAGTTGGATTGCAAAATCATTTGAATTATTGTTTGTTTGCCTCTTAACTTAACTGTTTACTTCATTTTGCATCTATGACTGTCCAAACCTTAACTACTAACTTTTGTGAAAATCGTTTCTTCTTATTCATATATTTATATTTATATATTCTTTTTTACCATGAGTTTTTATCTTATCATTTTTTCTTATTACTACTGAAACCCAAAGCATTTTAGTCCATAATTTAGGCTTTAGTCTAAGGCACACCCCCTGTGTTTTAGAAATGAGACTGGACCTCTTTTCCTCTGTTTTATGGTGAATAGCAAGATCCAGTGGTGTCAAAGTAAATGTGTCTCAAACTTTGAAACCTAAGATGTATTATTAAAATTGTTACCACTGAATGCATATAGTTGCTGATTTTGCTAGCTATGTGTTGTACTTAATTACTTTTTGAGGTATATTCAAAATTAGCTAGAATTGTCATTAACAGAACATTTGGTAAAATTAGGAGATAATACATTAAATGTGTTACATTTACTTGCATATCCTTTTTAATTAAATTCACATTTTAGAGTGGTTTAATTGGGCTACTATTAGTACTGCCAGTGGATCATAACCTCTTTTGAGGAAGCATTTTGGTTACTCTACCCTGTGTGTCCTAGCCTACTGGTCTGTGGTTGTGGAGTTTCTGATTAAATGAATTTAACTTAAGCGTTATCCCAGAGAACAAATTGTTCGGTTCCATTTATAGCCTACTATTACCATGGTAGTAATTGTGCACCCAGATTGGTTTCATTGCTCTGGTATTGCAGTCTGTGGTGTAGTGAAATGTATTAGTCTACATTTTGCTTCATAAAGATAATTGATGTTGGGTTTCCATCATAGAACATTGAGGGCTGAACTCAAAATGTGGAGCTGCTTAGTCATCAGATGTGGAAGGATATGTGACTTTGTAAGGGGCCAATGCTTCTTTAGGCTGTGGAAATGTGTTTATACACAAAGGACTTGTTTCCCAGTGAGAGGCAAGTGAAACCACCAGTTGTTGTCTCAAAAACATCTATACACATCTTAATTTTCCAGCTATTTGTCCCCAGGGAGCAGCAATGAGCGGAGGCCCCGCCCATCGAGGCCAAGCTGTTACGCTCTAGTTGCTGGGCAACAGCTTTTGGTAAGAGACAGGGGAATGGACATTGTTCAGTGAGATTCAGCGTCTCAGCTTCCAGAGCCAGTGTCCAGGTTTCACACATTTACAGGGGTGGAGCACTGAAACTGGTAATGATCTTCAAAATGGGGAAATTTCAGTCTGTCCAGGCATGACACCCAGTATCTCATGCACTTCCCTATTTTAACATTAAGCTTTGATGGCTATGCTGCATGTCTGTGTATGCAAACCTGCTATCTGAGCTTGATTGCAACAGTCATAAGCTGAAATAAATTATAAAATAAATAAATAAAAGCAGAGAAGAAAACTTGGGAGGCACCAATCCAGCACTAACTAGCAGTGTCAGTATTGTATTGGTATTGTACAGTCACAGATTTGTCAGTATTGCATTTTATTTGAGTTAGTAAGAGGGTGTCAGGTGAATAGTAGTATTGTTATTGGCTGATATTTAGAGATTAATATTAATACTAGATTTATTACTAGTGTTGTATCCAAATCAATAACGGTAAGTTCCGTCATCATGCACACATTGCGTAGATATATCACCATGCCAACATTCATTGTAATATTAGTACGAACTGAGTATATGCTATATACTGAGTCCGCAACTTTGTTGATTATGATTACATGGTGAGTAGTTAGATCCCATTGTTTTGAAGTAAATGTGTACCAAAGTATGTCGAATGTTTAACAAATTCTGATTTCATGTGTAACCTGTTCAAAGCTGTTTCCCAGTCATGTGGGATTTAATGGTGCCACTTGATGGTGCTAAATTAAATGTAGCTGGAGTGGTTTAATGGGGCTATGCTTAATGTTATTAGTAGATTATAAGCTCTATTGAGGATACTTTTGGAGTACTCTACCCTGTGTGTCCTCCCCTACTAGTCTGGGGAGAGTTTCCGATCAAATTAATTTAACTAATGCATTGTTGGAACTCTTTCGACCCCCAACTACCATCAGGTGAACACCTTAAGTTGTAAAGCAAATACAGACATGTCATGCTGTCTCTAAAGGAAGCAGACAAAAAGTTTGCATTTTACCAAATGAAAATAGAAAACATAGATTTAATATGGATAAGGCAGAAAATTCCCTCTAATTACCTTGAATTAAAAAATGATTGTTAGCAGTGTATGAGTAACTGCACACAGTTACAGTACTGTACTTACAGTTAGAGTTGAAATGCTAAAGGTGGTAATCAGAATACAACTACAATCTCAAAATCAATAAATTACTTAAAGAAATTAGATCTGCCTTATTCACTCTGATATTTAAAGAAATCACTGATTTCCCATAAGCTCCAGGTATAAAACAAAGCGCCATAGCATGCAGTGTACCTGTCTACACATGACATGAGTACATGGAGTTAAGCCAGGACAGGAATGCATTTTTGTCCTTGAAATTTAAGGATCATTTCGCATTCTGCATATTACTGTGCAGTGAAATCTGTGCTTGCCAGGACAGTTGAAGAAACACCTTGATTTAAGCTTTATTTTAGTTTGGCTAAAATTGAACGACTGCTGGTCAAATTGCCTACCTAGCTTGGTGCAAACTCTCATTTTTTATTCCATATTTATTTTAAATTGTATACATTGTTTAATGTTCTACTACAGAACTGAAAATTCAGTTCTTATTTTGTCTTTGTTGTTTTGTCTTTGGTACTCATTTTTACTTTTTATACTCTGATGAGGTGAAAGATAAAAGGAAATTCAAGGAAAAGTGGTCTTCATACTATTTTAACAGATAAAGCATTGCCTCTACAGCAAACTTACAGTGACTCCTGAGTTCAGGATTAACAGTTTTACTGAAAACAATATAATTTAGTAAAAAGCTGAAAATTACAAATTATATTTTGCTGCATGTATTCTGTACAAATTACGCAAGTAAGATACAGTTTATGAGGCATGGTGTTATTTTGTTGAGTGTTGAGTTTAAGGGCTGAAATTAGATCAGTACATGACACTGTCACTTTGAAATATTGGTGCTGCTTATGGTCATGCATATGTGTTCAATTTTTGTGTGCATATTTGTTAATATGGGTTTAGATACTTGTATGTCTCTCATTCTGAGTGCATTCAATTAGCTGAATGTGAATGAAAAGGCTTTTGAGAGGTGGCAGCAAGGCGGGAGACAACTGAATTGTGCAGACTCAAATCAAACAAACATCAATATTCTTAATGGCTGAAAGTTAGGGAGGCGAGAACTGTCTGGCTGTTTAAAAAATAATGGGGCCTCCACTGCACTTTGCTTCTTATTAGCAGAAGCGTAGCCGCTTCCTTTTTAGAAAGCTACACTGGGAGGACAGATCAGTTTTTCTGTACTTTCATCTGATTTGAATAAACTTTTTTGATGTAACGACCAACAATAAAATGGCAGGGCACAGCTCATTGGCTTTCATAGGGCTATGTTATGATTGTGTGTGGTAAGAGGCTGTTTGAGTGCTTAAGTCTAAATCCCCGGAATAAAGGGAGTTTGGTGAGTCTGTAACAACAAGCAGCTTGGCTCCCTGTATACTCCTGCGTGGATATTGTATACACAGCCATTGTGCTCTGTGCTACTGTTTATATGAGTTTACAAACTTGGGTCATGACACATCAGTGCATTGCCTTGATTCATTCCCGTCACATGACTTTTCTGTTTATCATTGTATAAATATTTGAGTCACATAATGCTGCAGCACTGTTAGTTTATTACCCTACATTTTGTTTTATTTCGTGACAGAGGCAATGGGGCACACATGCGCATTTGTTTACTGCTTACAGCTAACATCGCTTCTTAAGGTGTAGGAGTCCATCCAAAAAAAATCCTCACCTGTTGTGAGTAGAAAGGAGATGCAATCATGGTGTAATCTTATAAATATTGGATGGCACACAACAGAAATGACCACCAAGGTAAAGCCAGTAATACCCAGATGGTTAGGTTTTCCAGCATGAGCCATGAGAGAGTTGTTAATTAGAAAGGAGAACTATGTCTAAATGCTTCTGTTACTGAGTTTCGCCCACACATTTTCCATGGCCTTATAATTAGAGAAACATGGGGGGGGGTGAGTGAAGAAAAGTAATTTTAAAAAGTGTAGATAAGCCTAGGTCTTGATGACCTATATTTAATGATTTGTACATAACAATTAAAATACTGATATGTTACATGCATGATAGTGTCTCATGGAAACAGTAATGTCTCGCTCTTTACTCAGTAAAGACACAAAAATCATTTTGTACATGTTGTACGCATGTGCATGGTTACATACATTCTTGTTAAAGGGTCTAAAAGTCAAGAGCACAGGTCTGGCCTTGTATTCTGTTTGGTCTGCTCCGGCTGCTGGTGAGAGCACACAGAGCTGCCTTTCTCACAGTGTGCTGAAAAGAATCACCATGCCTTTCACATTATAATCACAAAGCTGAGATTGATTCAGCCTTCACACCCACTGTGCGAATCTCTGCACTGAACGCACAATGTCGGATTGAGTTCAGTTCCAAAAACAAAGACGTGTTTTACTATGTAAAAATACACCTGAATTAATAAGTAAGGGAATCATTAAACTTAACAATGTGTTTTTTATTAATAAGTATTATAAGGACTATATGACTCAAAAAGACCTTGGTTATTACATTTAGTCCAGCCGAACCTGCAAAAGCTTTAATGTATTCATACGTATATTATTTTTTATTAAGGATGTGGCTTTGTTTATTAGCTCTTAATAATTGCTGGTCTTTACTGAGCTCTCTATCTGATATCAGTCATTAGGTTTTAAGCAAAACATAGCCAGGCATAATGCAGGGGTTTAAACAAGGTTTTATGCATGCTTGGCTAATGGCTTCTGTGAGAATCACACTAAATGCCTAGTAAAGAAAGCTTTTAACGTAGCCCAGTAATATACGGCACTGTGCAAAAGTCTCAGACCACCATTACCACCAGATTTGTTATTTTAGCAATGGTATAATGACCATATACAACATATTGTCAAGAAACTTGAATTAGTCACTCCATACTCTTTTCTACTGATCACCATTGCAATCTTTATGAGTTTTAGCAGATCTTAGCCTTTTCACCACACTCCCCTTTTGAAAAATGGTTTCTTGGCTGCTACCCTTCTCAAAAGATCACTCCTGATCAAGCTTCTTTGGACCGTAGAAGGGTCAACTTGGCATAATGTTGCTAGATGCTGCTATTGCTCAAGTGAAAGGGGAGGTTACAGTGAACGCTTGCTACTGTGGCTTATAGAACATTTACATTAAATTTATGTCATTTATCAGAGGCTCTTATGCAGAGCAACTTAAAATGTATACATTATTAAATACGTTTAATATACATATATATTATATTTTTTCTGATTTTACATTTTATAGTGCTTCATACAAATTCCTTAGTTCTTGTACTATCATAATAAACAGATTAAGAAATAATTATATATGGACATTATATCATTGCTGAAGATATGGCATATCTAATGCTAATCTAATGCTGGCCTAATACTTTTGTGCATTAATGTAGGTCAAGTACATTCACTGGAACTAGCAGTTTACCGTTAAGCCAATAATGTTTAAGTCAGAATTGTTTCAGGAATATTTTTGTGAATTTGTTTGCTCAAGCTGTGTGCATTGAGGAACTTCTGCCTAGCATCTGCCACAGGTTCTGTAAATGGGAGAAAAATGTTAAATGACATGAACCACCAACAGCCAACCAATCAGGACAAGGTTGTGTCTTTGCTTACTGTATCTCAGTTCAAAACGCCAATCCTCTGCTTTGAACCTTTAATTTTATTTTTAAGTTTTTAACGTTTGATCAGTCCTGCACATTAGCTTGGAGGAATTTTAACCTATTTCTGCATACAGCACAACTTCAGCTGTAAGATGTTAGTGGATTTCCTCACATTAAGTGCTTGTTTCACGTCCTTAATGGCTGGACTTTGACTTTCATATCGTTAAACGTATTCTTCTATAACCATTAACTCTTCAATATATAACCATATGATGCATTACTTTTGTCTGTGCCATGGTACACTTCCACAAATGTGTGTTATGAAGACTGATAGGTATTTTTTCTGCAAACAAACATGGCACTCACATCTTATTTTCATCCCATTGCTTAAAAACATCTGAAACTAATTTCAACTTCATATTAACTGCTAATCCTAGAGGGTCACATACTTGTGTTACTCACAGATATGAAATATTGGATCGTGTTCCTCAAAAAGTAAATTATAAAGTATAATATTTTTGTCGTATTTGTTAACTTGTGTTCTCTGATGAAAAGCTTATATTTTTGATTATGTAAAAATATAGAACATTGTAAATGCCTCAAACTTTCAAAAATCACTGTATATATAATTTCCAGTCCACTAGTCCAACTGAACATTATGAATCTGTTTAATGTCTGTTAACACAGCATGTGATTGTGAGGCAAAAACACTCCTGCTATTAGCATATCTGTAGCATTTGGAATTACTTGAGAATTGGGTACAGAGAACTCTGATGCTGTGAGCATCTCAGTATTGGGGTTTTGTCTGATAACTAGGATTTGTGATGTTGGATTTTTTTTTTATTAAAAGTTTGTCATTGATGCTTCCTAGGATTTGTGGTGGTAGACTTTGGTAGACTATGCTTGCATAGTCACAATTATCAGGCTCATCTGTGTTAAAACACCTTATGATCCTGTGTTAGGTTAGAGACCTGACACCGATGCTCCGATGCCAAGCGGAACTTGCAGATCCTGTTTGTCTGAGAGATTTGATTAAGAGCCCCTGCTTTGATCCAATTATAGTGTATGTTTACCACAGGTCACTTCCTGTTACAAATGTCAGAGACCCTGCCTAAGGGCACACAACTGCAATGACTGCCACAATATATTGCTGATGTCAGTGCATGTGCCCTAAACAGAGTGTGTATCACTATCAAGCCAGGCTAATGTTTCATTTAAGGATGTTTGTGAAGGGTCGGCAGCTGTTTTTCAAACATCTGTTCCTCATGGAACTGCCCAAAGATCCAATTTCCTAAATCCCTGTCCATGTTTAGAGAGTGAGATTAGCTTTTTGCCTGCTTCACATTGCCCCTCCTCTCTCTGACATCTTTCTGCTGCACGCCTAGCTGCAAATCAAACAGAGCTGAGAGTGCCATTTGCTGAATATGATGGACAGAGGGTTTAGAGCTGCGGCTGGTTTTAATTAGCCACCAATGCTGCAAGGCCCTTCCTTCACTGATTTTAAGAATTTAAATGATTCCAATCAGACACACAGAACCAGAAATGCCTGAGGCCTTTTTCCACATATTTTGCATTCATGTTTGTGAATTCCTGCTTTTCTACAGACCAAGAAGTGACTGGGAAATTACAATTAAGACCATCACCAAAAATGTGTACTGAAATTAAAATAAAATTGAAGTATCAGGCATTTTCTGTATATGTTTTTCTTTTTCCAAATTTTCCTCATTTGTGTGCAGCACAGGCAGCTTCTTAATTAATTCTAATTAAACTACAATGTAAGGTTAGTAGTATATGTACCTTGTTCATGATTGCATGAGGATACATATACCTTTATTGTGGGTTATGCACATATTTAACAGCATTAAGAATGATTATTAGTTTGTTGAGTTTAATATAATCCAGAGAAATTATGCAGAAGTTTAAATCAGATTATTCACAGACTGCCTATTTGATTTTAATCAGTCGCTGACTTGTGCCATTCCTTTTATACTTTGCACTGTGTCATGCAGAAATATGATATTGTCTTGAAGTAACCAAAACCATAAACACTGCAAAGGATGCTTTACAACACTGTATAATCGTTTTCACAGAAATAAGCGGCTATCTTACAGTGGCACTGCTGTCTGTTTTCATCTTTCTTTGTCTAATTATCTGCTTGAGATACTGCTTCTCCAGGCTCTCATCCATGTGGTAGTAGTATTAAGCGCAGCTGTGTTATCAATGTGCCAGCACAGGCATGCATATGGTTTTTAAATCCAGCTTTCAGAGCGAATGCTAAACATGCTTTCCATGTGTTTTCGCCTCTTTGTTAAAGACTTGTTTTTATGTTGTTTTTAATATGCATTAAATGTAAAGAAACGCACACATCCATGCACACTTGACATTCATGCATTTATCTTTCTGTCCTATAGTTTTGGATGGGGTTGCTGCAGATGCTGGGGAAGAACAGTTCCATAAATTACAGAACAGCAGAGGGCAGACATTCTCTCTTTTCTTCATTTACACCAAGCCTTTTTAAGAAAATAAATAAAAGCAACAAATATTTTCTCCATGCGGTACACTCAAAATTGTGGTACACTCACCTTGTCTTTGTGCGTTTATATAATCTAGTTATGTGGCAAGGTGGATGTATAGCGTTCGATATCGATCTTGCTTTTTTGTAGGTGAGAAATAATAATAGGTTTTTCACTGAGACACACCCACCTTCTCTTCATTTGTTTGTACAATCATTATTACATACAAAGGAAGTCGGTCTTAGTACCTAGATTACTTCTAAGGTTTACTCTTTATATCCCTACGACTATGACTGTCTTTTGTTAGAAGAGCTATATAAAAAAATCTAAAATGAACGGTTCATTCAAATTTGAACTGCTTATTTGAAATATTAGTTGGAATTTCATTATTTATTTAACTGAAGTTTTTCTTATTTTAAAGAAAGGTGCGTTTTGATATAGAAGGCAGCCTGAATTAGATTGTATATTCCTTTGCTGCATTATACTGTATTAAGGGAGAGAATAAGGAATGAGGGTGATATGGACTGGAGCACTAAATGGGCGGGCATTAGGACCTCCCTGTATTTCGGAGTGCGCAGGGAGCTGATTCTCCACTACAGTGCGCTACTCCGTTATACCGAAGCGCACACGCTCACGTCCACACCGAGCGCGCGCTCGCTCTGTCTTTGGATATTGATCTTTTTGCCTTTTGGAGGACTTTAAAAGCGTTTTTATAGCATCGATAAATGATTACAAATTTCTGGATCTTTTTCCCCTCATACACATAGCTGCTGGGATACTTTTTCACTTGTAGTGCAATTGATGCGACAATGTGAGTATTTATTGAGAGAAATAACAGGTACCACAAGTCGCTTGCGTTTAGTTTGAGCGTCGCAGGTTTGCAGGTCTCTGCGTGCTGTAGGTCAGAGGTTTGGAGATGAAGCAGACCACGGCCGCGCTCGCGGAGCTGGTTATTTCGCGGGACAGGAGGGATTATGAGAGCCGCTCCAGGGACGGAGAGCGGGGGGACGCGGAGCTGGAGCGCCTCAGAGCCCGGGATAGACTGGAGGCAACACTGGCGGGGCTGGCAGAGCTGGACTATCTGAGACAGAGGCAGGACCTGCTGGTGCGAAACGCTCTCAACCTTCAGGAGAATGGAAGCACAAGTGGAGAAGAAGATAATCAGCTCTGTTCGGCGGGGGAGGATAATTACCTGAACCATGAGGAGAAACTTTTAGAGGAAAACATTCTGCTGCTCAGAAAACAGCTGGTAAGTGATTTAACTGCTGTCATTCTGCATATGTGTGTGCATACTTATAAATGCCTTTTAAATGTCTACTTATTGCTACTGTTATCAGGCCTATTATGGGTATCAGCCCCAGCCTGGCTTTCAGTCATTCACTGCTTGCAATCTTTGGCCAAATGAGGTCTGTGGACAAGCTGGAATAACTACCATCCAGTACAAAGACCGATCATCAGTTTATGATCTCTGCACATAGAAGTTAAAAGCGTAATACTGATCTGTTCGGTTTACAAATGTTAATCTATATGATCCCATTCGGAAATGGTCGGACATTGTCCCCAGTCCGACTCAGTCCAGCAAGCAATCATTAGAATGACATGATGGAGATTTAAAGCGACTCTGTGTTATTTAAATGGAACTTCCTGAATGCTGTAAGTCTACTGCTCCCTTCTTCAAGGGGGTCCAGCTGCTTCAATGAGGTCCTCTGATTAGTTACAATAGACCAAGCTGCAGAAATGAAGTTTTGGAGAGCGGCAGACTGCAGACCCCTGCTGAGCTTAAAACAGGACGAGCTGCTCAAGATTAAAGTTTACTGTTTGCCCTTTTACACGCACATCATCTCCTTACAATAAAATAATCACGGCTTTCTGAATGACCAACTTTGCAACATGAAAGCACAAAACGCAAGGAACGGCATGTACACTGCTCACAAAAATTAAGGGCTATGCTTTTCTTGTGAGCAGTGTACATGTACATTTCTTGGTCATGACATTTCTAATGATGTGCACTTGTCTGTTATGTTTCAGTCTAAACAGAAAAAACAAGATACGAAAAGTTTCTCATTTCTGCCAAAATAATTGCTATACGTGAAACAGAGACCTATCAAACTGACATGGGGTTAACATAGTGCCATTTTAAAATAACTGTTGTCCAACCCTGCAAATGGTGCTCTGTATAAAAATGGTCTTCACAGCCCCACATTCTGAGCACTGAGAGCCCATAAATCAAAGCCAGCCTGCCTGTCAGAAGCACAGGTTTTTACTGCCTCCCAACCGCCGTTCCATTCCTATGCTCCATATAGCAGAGGAATCTTCTGCCTCTGTCAGCACACAGCAGTTTGAATGTGCAGTAGATAACACACCACTGATTATGGTCCATTTGAAGTAATGTTTTCCTGCTTTAATGGATCCCTTTCCCGTGGTCTGCTGTTTCACCACACTTAATTTGGAATGCAGCATATGACCCGAGTGTTGTCAGATATAGCCAATTCCACATAAGTGGCATGCTTTAGCCGAATGATTCTCCCCCACCCGGCATGACTCTAATTTAGTCTATTACACTTGTCGGATCTGTACCTCCCGGCTGCCAGCACTCAGCTAGCTATGGTAAACAGACCTGAATTCCAGACAAGTGAGATACAACCAACTTTGACTATCTTTAATAATTACAGACTTGATTACCTGTTATACGTATATTGAATATTTGCTGTACTGTTTATTCCCCACCATGCAGCAATATCAATGTGTCCTTGACCTCACTGCATTGTTCTTGTCCTCCAGAATTGCCTGAGACGGCGAGATGCTGGTTTGATCAGTCAGCTCCAGGAGCTGGATAGACAGATCAGTGATCTGCGACTGGACACGGATACCTTGCATGAGCACCTGGAGAGTGACAGTCGGCCCAGTTCAGGTAGGTGATCACCTGTAAGAGGTTGAAAAAATTGGGATTATGGAAATGGTTTGTAAAAGAGGATCGGGGTATAATGTTACAGTGAACACAAAATATCCAGTCTGAACATCAAAGTTTATTTGGTTTTCTGTTCTTTTTTCCTGTTGTCCCTAAAGAACGGAAACAGGCTTCTTAATAAAGTATAATTTAGCTCAAATCTGCTTTGAGAACACAAAAATGTCAGTAGTTACACGTGTGCCTGCCAGGCCTAATCTCAGTTGGAGACTGCTTAGCCACTGTGTTTAAGTACTAATTCGGTAATACGAACAATCTGCACTCTATGTTATTCACATACCCAGCTGATCTGGATTACATTCCAAATACAAGAGGTCATTTTAGTGCTGGATCTTTTGCAACACTTTTGTTGCAAGATGTGTATATAAAGCAGAAATTGATTGCACATGTGCATGCTTCTTGCTGAATGTCACTATTGTTTGAAAGGTTGTGCTTCTAATACCCAGGGAGATTACTTGTGCCCTTAATTCAGCATTAGCTGCTTTATTTTACAAAGCAGCTTTCAGCTTTTATGCCAGCTACCTCTGGGACTGTCAAAGCCACATTTTAAGGCCACGTTTATATAATAAAACAAATACATTTTCTCTGCATCCAAAACATAAAAATGTTGAAGACTGACTTCAGACATGGCTGCCTGTTGAATTCTGTTTCTGTCTCTTTTCCTTCTTAGGATTTTACGAGTTAAGTGATGGTACTTCTGGCTCCCTCTCTAATTCCTCCAACTCTGTCTTCAGTGAGTGTTTGTCCAGCTGTCGTTCCACCTCCTGCCTATGTGCTCCCCCTGACACCTCTCTTTGCGCCTCTGAGGGAAGACTCAAGTCTGCAGGTGAGACCTCACTTTAGTAAGGGTTTCATTTTAGAGACGGTGCTTAACTAATGGAATGTGTTCTACAATGGCTTTGTAAACATGCACAACATTTTAATGAGTAACCCTGTCTGTGCCCTAAGCTGTGTTATCATTAAGAGGAAACCTTCATTCTAGCATCAGGTCTTAATCTCTGTTGCTTGTGTTTTTACCATTAGCTGAAAGCCCTTCAAACAATTAAATCTGGTACATTGCAAATAGAGCACCGGGTAATGGACGGCTCAAACAAGAGAGATAGAAACAGTTTCACAGCTCTGCAAATGCCACACCTCTGATAAGCCAGGAGAGACAAAAGGATGATTTGCATGTCAAAGCTAATCAACCTCCCACTTAGCTCAACAGTTTACTCAGAGTTCAGACTGCACCCATAGATACAACCAAATAAGTGCAGTATTTTGATATAGAAGTTAGCATTGGTTTTGAGGTGTAGGACTTAGCACATCATTATTTTATGGATACACTTCTACATTTGTACTGCTTTGCATTATTATTGTGAAAACTGTGCGTTCCTGTTCTGTCTTTTTAATTGTATCTGGTCCTCTCTGCAGATGAACTGGGTTTCTGTGCTGAATGTGAAGAGCAGAGTGAGGACTCTAGCTCTGGAACAGTCCGTCGGTCTCTTTCTGTTCCCTACTCTCCCTCCCCAGATGGGACCTGTGACAGCTTGTCCAAGTACCACTGTGACCTTATAGCAAAGAATGGAAGTGATGTTTATCGCTACCCAAGCCCTCTCCATGCAGTTGCTGTACAAAGCCCAATTTTCTTCCAGTCTATGGTCAGCCATCTTAAGGAGGACATTGGTGTGTTTAAGTCTGGAGAAAGCCAAAGCGATGGCCAAAAACCTGAGCAATCACCTGGATCCCATAAAGGCTCTTGGTCTGCTTCTCAAAGTCATCTCAACAAAAGGCTGGAGAGTTATATCTTTGGACTTCTTCAAAGGAGAGCACAGCCAATGAGGACCAATAAGCCTAGAACAAGCATAAACACAGATCCCTCCAAAAGTGTCTTACGACAGGCCAGCCTCTGTGTGAGGCCCTCTGCTTCAGGACAATCCCAGCCATGGACTCCAGAACTCAATCCCAACTGGCAGACATGTTTGCCTGCAGCGGCAGCTCCTAGTACTGACCCCTGCACAGCATCACCTCAAAGACAGTGGTCTACTGAACACAAAGGAGAATGTTTAGAGAATGGAGCAGTCTACCCTCAAAACCAACCCCCAAATGGATACGTAATGAAAAACGACTTTAACGCTAATAGCCTTTTGAAAAAGAAAGTGTCTGTGGCCAATAAAGGGCAGCCATTACCAGTTGCTGCTAAAGAATGCCAAGACTTGGGAAGCCCTAATGCAGTGTCTTCCCCAAAACTTAAAAAGCATCCTTACTACCCTGTCATAGAGGACGGTAAGTCAGCCCTGTCAGTGAATGCAGGCACCCATAAGCGATGTCCCAAGGTCCAAGCTTCAATGGCCTGCTCTGTTAAACAAGAGCAACAAGAGCTGCATAGCCTGGGCTCGTCATCTCACAGTCAGGATGAGGGGGGTCAGATGGTCAGCGCACAGTACATACCAGCCAAAGAGCAGAATGTCCGACTTCGCAAGTGTGGTAGCAAGAATGTCAAGATTGTGAAGGTGAAACATGGCAGCACCACAAGACATAAAGCCCATTCTACTGAGCATGTTTCAGAAACCAGTCGTGACAGGCATCGGTCAGGATCCAGGAGATCTAAGCCAGTGGAGGATGTGGCTTACTCTCACAAAGCCTCCAAACGGACATCTTGTAAAGGCAAAAGGATCCCAGCCTCAATCCCTGAAGGACAAATACTGGAGAAAGAAACCAACTCAGCAGGTAGACCTTCTTCACAGAGACACCATGGCCATCACAGGCATCATGAGGCAGTGCTAGCCAAACCCAAGTATAAGCGCAATGACTACCACCGTAGGCTGCGGGGTATACCAGAGGTGCCTTATGAAGAAGCCTTCAGGCGGGTTCACCGCAGGCATAAAAGAGATATGGTGGGCCACATATCAACCATGTACCTCCCATCCAAAACACACATGGCCAGTCCTTATGCATATGTGGGAAGTGACTCAGAATACTCTGCTGAGTGTGCATCTCTTTTCCACTCCACTGTCTTAGACACGAGTGAAGATGAGCGTAGTAACTACACAACCAATTGTTTTGGGGACAGCGAATCAAGTGCAAGTGAGGCAGACTTTGTGGCAGAAAGCAGCAGTAGCAGTGACTCTGAAGGCAGCAGTGGGGTCAACTGGCCTCAGTTTAGTCAGACATCCCATGAAATTTCTTCAGCCCAAGCCAAGGCCTTTGTCAAAATTAAAGCCTCTCACAACTTAAAGAAGAGAATCCTACGCTTTCGATCAGGTTCTCTAAAACTTATGACCACAGTGTGAGAGACTCAAGGGACTGGGGTTTGACCTGGGATGCAGGCAATCAAATTGGCTGATCTCTGTGCCTTTAAGTGCCTAAGCGAAATCTAGTCACACTTCTTAAAATGTATGAGTTATTTTACTAGGAGTGAAGTAAGCTCACCAGCCTGCACTTTCCGGGTCCCTTAAATCATAGCTTAAAAATACTGACTAGCAAATGAGGTGTCCAATTGTGACATTTTCTGTAGCGATATTTATTATGAAATCATTTTTTCCTTTGATGCATGTACAGGACAAGGGCTGTGTATATTTGATCAACATACTGTTCTTTTTTAAGATAAAATATTTAAAGCCTAATATATTTGGTTAGTCCTTTGTGAAACAGATTAGGGAGTATGACAGAGCAGACGCACAAAAAGGAATAAAATCGAAGGGGGACAGACCAAGTCTGTCTGCAAAATGTAATGATCTTTAAACAAGGTCACCTGTTAACAGGGCTTTTATTATGTTCACAACAAATTACATTACTCTGTGTTTGATGCCTTTTGCCTGTTAATTGCAAATTTTGTAAATAGAATGAAAATGTTCATTTTTGGTGTCTTTTATGCTTTATTAAATGATTTTGTATGACAACTCTTTCTTTCTCTAATTGAATCATATTTTAAAATAAAGATTGTGTTTTGACTTATAAGCATCTAAAAACAAAGACATCGTGTAGTCAATGAAGCTTTATAGCTTTCTCTTAAACCTCTAAGAGAAATCCTGAAGCTGCAATAGTGTATCTGAAGTGATTAGGTATTTGTGAACTGATAACATGATAGTCACATATAATCTGATATTTAATTTATTGTATTTATACACAGCAGGCTGTCTTTGTATATTTTGAGTCTGATTATGTGATCTTAACTGATGGACATAAAGGAGACCAATAACTCAAATCCAATACAGTCGATTCTGGTTAATTAGACCACCGGTTAATGGGACCAGCCACTTATTCTGACCAAATCCTAAAGTACCGAAACAAATCCTATTATATACGTGT